>CM019753.1:32776251-32916251 GCA_009761765.1 Phenacoccus solenopsis
GACAGATCAATGTATTCAAATTCAGAATTCATAACCCTTTTTAATGTACCATTTTCAACCAGTTTTGAAATTCTTTTTTCTTATTTTATGTCCCATGATTATTTGTTGGAGGTGACAAAATAATGTATTCAAACTTAGGATTAAATATTCTGTCAAAAAAGTCAATTTTCTGTCTTCAAATTTAATTTTGAAATTTTTTGAAATTTTCAAGAAAACTTGCCTAACTTAAGGCTCTCATAATTTTCTAAGTAGCATTTTCAGTTTGTCGGATTAAATTTTTTTCTACAATAAAGAAATTAAAATAATAAACTTTTGCTTATAATCATTTACCCTGGTTCTGGAACTTGTCGTATGTATGCGGAATAATGAGCGAGAGAAACGATTTATCGTTATAATGGACTAAGTAGGATTTCGGTGTCCAGCGAGCATACGCTGTTCCGATTACCATTAACATATATCAACTATAATTAAAAATAAGTTCGCGTTGTTAATTGCTACCTGTTACGAAACAATTTCGATCTTATGTAGTAATTTAAGCAACACTTCATCTACGAGTAGCTACAATAGCTACATGGAGCACTACAAATAACTAAATAGAGAAATACACGAAATAAGGGATTTTCACATTTATTGTAGGTATTTTTGGGATCCTTAAATAATAGAAAAATCTACATACAAATTATGACCTTTGAAGCAAAAAATGAAAAAATACTCTATACAATGTTCTAAGCATTGGCGCAATCAAGGGGAGGGGGGAAATCCAAAAATCAATTATTAAGCGTATACGTGTAAATTACGTGAAGAAAATTTAATAATTCTTTCTTGGTTTAGCTCCCCCTCCCCTCTCCTCAAAAAAAGTTCTGGTTGCGCTAATGCTTCTAAGAAACATTTTCATAAATCAACTTCACTCTTACAAACATTCAATAGCGATATTACCCATTACCTCCTTGTACTTCAATAATTTTTCTCAAATAAGCGAATCCATTTCAAAAATCTAAAACATATAATCGAAAGAGTATTTCAGCTTAAGTGCTAGAATACAAAAAAATAAAATAAAATAAAAATGTAACAATATTTATATAAAAATTAAAATGAACCAGTAAATCATTAATGAAATTAAAAAAAATTATCATTGATCCTCATAAAAACTGTGTGAAAGATGAATGTAGTTTCGAAAAATTCCTTGTTTTTTTTTTTAATAAAAATAAAACAAATGTACATAATTATTATTGATATGGAATGTGATTAAAACATGATTTATCAAAATTCTATGTATTAATCACCGAGGAAAAATTAATTTACGTTTATCAAGAGTCTTCACGGATCACAATATTCGCAACTACTTTATTCCAATCTCTACCATCATCCCCTGAATTTCAAAACTAATACTTTGGAGGGGTCAGAGAGGCCCATAAAAATACTTTCTTTTACAATCATACCTCGTTATTCTGATTCATCATTTCAATTCTCAAGGTATGTTTTGAATTAAGCCAATAAGAAAATCAGATAGAAGACGAAAAAAATGTTGAGGGCTGTGTACTACTCTGGTCTCCCTTTAATCATGACCTTGGGTAAGAGTCACAACTGTACTTGTGGCAGTATCAATGGTTGAGTTGTAGATGGAACTTTTTTCTCTTGAAAAGGGAAAATTGATTCGTTTCAGAAAAGAATTAAAAAAAATGTTGAATTAAAAGTTAAAGAGAGTTACGAGTATCTTGAAAAAATACGGAATATTTTCCAATTTTTTTTTTTTTAATTTTTTTTATTTTAGGTCGCTCTACAACAAAGGTCATTTGCGACCGCAATTTCATAATTTTTACAATTTAGGGTGAATACAGCAAAAATAGATATTATGCATAAGTTAAATTAATGGCAGTAATTCCGTAGCCCGAAGAAACGAGATTAGTTTCACAGTGATTTCTTCGTCATCTGAGAGGATGTCATTTAGTCTTACGTTTGTCCTTCCGAAGTGAACCTGGCGTTGATTTAGGTTTATAAATAGGAAATTTTTTTATTTTGAATATTTTTTGCATTATATTACATTTTTCTATTTTTAGATTTTTCTTATTTTTTACTTTCAATAGTGCTTTCTAGTGGATTTTTTCTAAACATTTTTTCATATTCATTAATTTTTTTCATTTGAATACATTATAGCGGGGTTTATAACTGCTATATAGTTCCTTACGTCACTGTCAGAGTGAGGCACTAGATTTTCTGGGAATGATAGGAGCTCCACAGAATGGCAAGGATGTTTTGCACGAACCGAGGTTCATTTGTTATGGGTGCAGGAGTGTTGCTTAAGCTTATGGATTGACGAAGGTTTTTAAAATTTTGACACAGATGAAGGACATAAACTACACTGAATGGAGAAACTTGGCAAAAAGTACACACAGGGTTGTTTCTCGTTTGACAACGAAGAGATGTTGATGGATGGGACGGGTATGTACGAGTATACCCTAAGCGGATTCGGGTAATCACCTCTTCTCACCTATTAAGGGAGGGCAGGTACCTCATAATTTATTTTTCTTTATTTTAAAGAGCAGGAATTCAGTTTTTGAACCTTAGTGACACATGTAGAGAATATGGAATCAGGTCAATTTGCCTTATTCCCCGTTTCCTTTCGTGTTTGATGAATTATTATCACTCTTTATGACTTTTTCTAATTATTTTACGCGCATGAAAAATTCTTATATTTTATCGAGTAAAAATCAGCAAGATTATAATTTTTCGTCATGTTCCGCGAAACGCTATTCATTTCACTAACAATTCGAATTTCGAAATTTTCTTCGAGTCAATGAAATAAACAAATACCCTGCTACGCTATCCATTGGGAATATCCGCTAGAACCGTGGTGGAAACTTTTCCATCTTAATTTTGCGCTTCATTCGTCACAAGTTTTAATTCTTATTGAATTACAAATTTTTAGAAAGTCCGTTTCGCGTATGCCTGTACGTTTATGGGACAAAAACACAACCGTCAGATATTCCATTTGTAGAGTTTTTATTGTTATACGCTTATGGTAAATATATTAAACGCCATTAAGCGAGTCTACGAGGAAAAAAACTATACATAAATTGCGATAATTATAGCGTTTGTTTTGAGCGCTGGCGAGAAGAATTTTTCGCTATTAGTTGCCTACATACTCGCACAAATATCTTGTTCGGGTATTTTTAATTTTCTGCCATTCTTCGCGTTATATACTTGAACCACTACTGTCATCTTCGAGTACTCGCACAATAGCTGCTTCTAATTTGCGAGACCGTATACAACGGTACAATTCGATGGCTGGAAATAGCTACCAAGTTAGTATACTGGTATTTTGGACGACCACTCATCGCAATGGAAATTCGCCGAACCAATTAATTGACAGCGGCGTGAAACGCTGGCGCGTATCCATGGTCGCGCGATGATGGTAAATATACGAGTAAATGTAAATAAAGCTACATGGATAGAAGTTTAACGCAAGAGTCGGTGGCGAGATGAGGACAAGTCACGTAATAATGGGAACAGATGTCAACGAGAACGTGAACGCAATTACAAACGCAGTAAATCACCGACGCTGTAGCACGCACCACCGTATACCTTTTTTTTTTGGTTACATTTTGTTTTCCTATATACTATACAACGTGTATCGACGAGCTCGTATAGCCAACGTCTTGGATCCGGAAAAATTTCCTCTGTATGACAAATTAAACCGAAATTTACGTGATACTCGAAATCGCCAGATGCCGCGTGCCTCGCTACTCCCCCTGCTTACCATACTCGTCGGAGCTGTTTTCCTTAAGGTTTTTTACGGTTTGCGTTTTTTTTCCTTCGCTTTGCTCTTTATATCGTTACAGGTGATATGGAAATTTTATGTTATATGTATTCAATGAAAACGAAAGAGCCGACTTTGCGCCTCTTTACTGGTTACCTTTTACCTGTAGTCGGTGAATGTAAAATGTGGAGTGGTGGTCGTTAGAAGCGGCATCTATTTTGATGGAAATTCAATAAGAATTTATCGTGTCTGTCTGCGTGTAACCTTTCAGGACATTCTTATTAACATCATCCATCCATCTACCATTCTGGTTTTCTCATTCTTACAGTGTTTATTTTATTTTATTTTTTTTTTGTTCTTCTCCTTCATCACTTTATTTTTTTATTCATTTCATTTTTTTACTTTCCCTCCTCCATAATAAGTTCTCTTTTCCATTTCTCCAACTTTTTATACAGGACATAGATGTGCTTTTTGGGTATTGTTACCCTTGAATGAGGAATACTTATCATGTAGGTAGTACATAGGTACATCAAATATGGGTCAATATACTTCGATGATTTATAGGTATTCAAACAAATAAATTATTATTTCTTCTTTTAAACAAAAAATTCATAATTTGTTTGTTCCTTTTCCTAATAAGCATTTTATTGACATTTTTTGTAAGAATGAAGTTTCATATTATCTCGGGGTCTTTTAATTCTAATTTCATTTGACTTCATATTTTTTATATTTTTGTGAAATTCATTTCAACGATGTCAAATTTTCTAATTTGACATTTAGACTATGCGAAAATTTAAATTTTAAGTTTTGAAATTTTCAAAATTTTAATTTAATTTTTTTTACTTTCATTAAATTTGTTTTCAAATTTACATAAAATAGAAAAAAAAATTGGGAAGGGTTTCCAAAAACTGTATATGCCCGGTGCTGTTATTGCTCTACCATCCTTACGCGTGAAATTGCCTTTTTCATTTTATTTTAATAAAGTTGAGAATAATTTACGTGAGCAATATATACTTTGGAAACCCAAGTTGCCACATGTACCAAATCAGATAAGCTATAATAGTTATCGTTTTCATTGAAAACTCAGTTAACAAAAGTAGGTAAAATTACGTGGAATAAATAAATATAAGAGGATATGATTTGTGTTACCATTATTTTCCGAATTACCACATTATTTCCACTCTGTATTTACCATTTTATAGCACAAAGATATTTTGATTGATATTTCGACAAAAACACCCTCCAGTTCAGAGTCGGTTAGAGCCACAATGGACCAAACGGGGAAAAAATCGAACTTGCTCATTCCATATTTTTATTTCAATAAACAAAAATTGGTGAAAATTAAAAAAAAAATCGACCTAATGGGAATTGTAAAAAAGTTTTAAGCTAAAATTAGCGTTTCAGGAAGCAATCAGACCCTCTCCCTTCCCTCCTTTCCTGGCTCTGATGTATTCTCTTTTCCCTAAATATTATAAAATCGTATGATTGTTCTGTAATAACAGTCGTCATGCAAATTTATATTAATATGAATTTCTCAAATTAAAAAAAAAAAATGATTTTTTCATAATAATTAATTGACAGTGTGACTACTCTAATTGCTATGAATCATTGCAAAAAAATCCTCTTAAATTAGATATGTATTGAATGTATTTTCGTGAATATCCTTACTTCCTTTTCTTCTCACCAAATTGCATTGGCTGTAGCCCTATAAAATGTATGTTCTGAAAATAATTTTCAAAATCGTTCTCAGTTCTCATTGATATATCCTGGCTAAGTTCACGATGGATACAAAAGGTACAATTTGTCTAGTGCACAAAATAGCAAAACCAATATAATTTTAGTACAGTTATCCAAATAAGCTATAGCCCACAGCGCAATCAAATTAACCTAACTGTGTGAACAAATTGGGAGGAATTTTCTTTCATAAGAGTGTTGCTAGAGGTGAAGTAAGTGTAGCCACGATGTTCTCAAGGAAGAGGCTAAGAATAGAAAGATAATTTTTTCCAATTTTTTTTTTTATTTTATGAAATAGTAAAAATTTTCGGTGAAGCTGGAAAAAAATTCTTTCCAATGTTTGAAAAGAAAAATTCTATCAGCATTTAGAATTAAATCAGAAATGCTTAAGGGGGTAAGGAGGAGGGAGGGTATATATAATTCTTGCGCCCACCTTGGCCACGCCACTGAAATAGGTACCTTAAAATGTAATATGAAGAACCTATGACATTTATATACTAAAGAATTTTGAATTTCAAGTAATACATGGTAATACATATAATACGTGTGTGGTACCTACTTCAACTATATTTTACAACGTTGACAATGACTATACGAAAAAATTATAAGAACGTTTTTTGTCGTGAATTTAAAGGTCAAGAATTCATAACTGAGATAATTTTCATGTTTATAAAAATCGACGCAGAAATATCGATACTGTGTCAAAATCTTGAAGGATCGATAACATCGTTGTCGAAAAATATCGATACCAGATTTTGAGAGAATAATCTTTTCGATATCGTGTTATGTTTATTTTCAATTTCAGTTTTTTCTGCATTTTACATTTAGCGATTTTGTTAAATAAATTTAGATAATTTCTGTAGGATTTTTCAATTTTTCAAATATCAACGTATCAATTGTATCGATATTGATGTACCAATTATATCGATACTGATGTATCGATTATATCGATATTGATGTATCGATTATATCGATATTGGTGTATAGATTATATCGATATTGATGTATCGATTATATCGATATTGGTGTATCGATTATATCGATATTGATGTACCGATTATGTTGATATTGATGTATCGATTATATCAATATTCTTGTATCGACACATATTTTTTTGATATTATTGAATATCGATATCATCCATACCTGGTATCGATACTATTCCTCAAGTATTGACAACTCTGTTCGACCTATTGCACATCGAATTTTACCAACTGCACAAAAATAGTTTAAAAAACTATTGATAGCTAATGGACAGTTAATGCCAGGGCTTAAAGCGCGATTCCATAATGCTCCATGTTCCAAGTCTCGGTTCTGGTATAAATGTGTGATTGTTTTGTTTTGAGTTTTGGTCCTACTCCAAATGTTTTGTTTCAAGATTCTGAACTGATTTCATTTCAAACGCTTGATCCAGGTTTTGGCCCTGTTTTGTTACTTAAACTAATGAACTGACCAAAAAAAGGGTATACTATGCAAGGCTAACATATTTTCGTTCTTTTTTTTTTGCAAATAAACCATCCATAAATCGATACTTTTATTCTGGATTATTGCAGTTTGCAAACTATCCATACGTACTCGCCATCTCTGAAATTTCATCTTCAATTCGTCGATTCGTCGTGAGTCGATGAAATGTTTAACCGTAGATTTTTTCTTTGCGAACGACAGCTAAACCATTGATCTCGGAATCGAAAGAAACTACCATTTACATGACATACGAATGAGCCCATCGATCACCAACGCCATACAAACGATATAGGTATTCGATTTCAATTAAAAATCACCACTACAAAATACCTTTAGGTATAAAACGTCGTCTGACCAAATAGCGCCGCTTGTATGGAAGGAATTTTTACAAATTTAGAATGATTTACCCGCGTACGTCGTCATTCTTTTTTTTTGTCCTTTTACATCGCTGCGTAAGTTCAAACGGCAGCACGATACCTTTGGATGACTTTTTTTTTTCACCGGCGCGGTAATTATTGGCATATGCCATTCGAGAATCTTGCCCAACAATGGAGTAGAAGAACTCGTTTATTCTTCAAAGAAATACAAACGTAATAATGTTTTTTCAATGCTCTCGAGCGGTCAGGTTTTTATTAAATAAACCGGCTAATGTATATAGTAGGTCCCCGTATATAGCGTATTCCGTGAGGCTGAATTGGAGTGTGACAAATATACGCTATAGATGGCGGTACCATTTCCCGCTCGTTTAGAGATTAAAGCGAATATCGTGTCAAATTTTCGAATTCGTAACCACACCGGTACCCCGCATTATTGACGTAACAAATGTTCGCGTTTGCATAAAGTTCGATAATCAATTTAATTCACCTGTCAAGGGTGTGGACGTTGGCTAATCGCCGGCCGACGTACGTAAGCCGACGATGACATATACCACCGAACGGCCAACTCGCGGGTCCCGTCGAGACCGAGCTGCGATAAATCAAACCGTCGTAGAAATACGTTTAAATTTCATAACGCATTACTTTTAATTTGTTTTTAACTAGATTTATTATGACCCGCGTCTCTTTCTTTCTTTCTCCGTTCGCCGTTAAACTGATTTATATTTTTCTTTACTTTTACGTAATGAACGTTCGTTAATTACGACCGCGCTAAGATTTTCCTCCCGTTCACTCTTCGCTCGTTGTACATTTACCGATTATATCGATCTCGGAAGCCGATACGGTACGGGCTTTTGTACAGATACCATTTTGTAATTCGAGATAAGTATAACTGGTTATTAAATAGGTACTTTAACGGATGTTATTAATGTAACCTGTTTTCTAACGATCTACGACAGGTTGATAGAAGATCGTAACGTGAAGGGCGAGAGGTACCATGATACCCCTCTTTCAACTTCGTGTAATATTGTTTTAAAAATCGCACTCTAATTCCAACTCAAAGTTTCAATTAATACCTAAACACGCGTAGATAGCGTCACCGTACCTTAACGTTATCCCAGCTTAATACCTATATTACCCATAACCACGATGGCGAACCTTATTAAGCTATACATTACTCATGGTACTTCCACAGTCAGAGCTGAGAAAAGCGAAAATCATATTTGACACGTAAAACAGCCGCAGCACCTTTATAAAGGTATCGCCGCCGTGTCGAGACGGTGGCATTTAACACGTTGTAAAAGTAGCGATTTGTGCGTTACATTTACCGAGCATTAAAAGGCGCGCGAGAAATAATACGAGTTTGGCTCCCGCTGACTAATGACTCTGTCACATTGACAATATCCAATTTCAGTACCTTCATGTATCATTCGTGGCCGGGTTGTTTTTTCTTCATTCCTCTTCTATCGCCAGTTGTTACATATAAATAGGTATTTAAATTTCCCACTTCTTATTACAATATTTTCTAATATGGGTATTTTTTTTCCTTCTTTCACCTCTTTTTTTTAATTTACATACCAATGGTTTATGCTAGAGAAAAATATCGGTTCGTTCGAGGCGTCGTAGACACGGTTCGAGTTAATTTTTCTTTTTTCTTCGTATCGCGTTTGTATGGTGTTTTCAATATGTACGTAAAAAGAAAAAGCGCTTACTAATGAAGTTCACCTAATTTTCACCGTAACCGCATCTTCAATACGTATACTTATGGTCGAGCGTACGCTACGTTGGTAACTAAAACGATACCGATAATATGTGCTTTACGCGTGTGCTTTCTCCAAAACCTAATTGTGTTCGGAGGCTACCGTATTTTTACAAGGTTAAAGTAGGTACTTGCGTTTGAACGACGTCTTCGAGTCAGCGTAGTCGAACGTGTCAGAATTTGGTGGAGTATTCGACTTCAGCGAATTAAAAAATTCGATTAACGATTCGTAGGAATAATTTTGAGCGAATACTTAACCGAATGATAGTTTATAAATCGATATACTTGATGAACAAACGTTTCAGAAAAATTTTCTCACTCATTTATCTCCCCTCTGAAAATAATTTTTGGCTTCAACTTCTCTGTAAATTCATTCTGGAGGTTGAAATTTGAATATGGTGTAGTACGACAGTAGATTTATACCTAAAAATTTATTCAATTTTCGTCGCTTCTATACGCGTGATGCCAGTGTTTTTGTTTCACAAAACCCACCACCACCACAACAACAACAACAACAACAACATGGCTTGACTATATACCTCTGGACCGCTCGAACTGTAAAGAAAAATTCTGTCGATATCAAGTGAACACTTTCAGACCAAAATGCGTCTGCGCATGCGCTAGTTAAAGATAATATTAGGTCCCCGTATATAGCGTATTCCGTGAGGCTGAATTGGAGTGTGACAAATATACGCTATAGACAGCTGATACCAGTTGCACTTGTTATACTCGAAACTCAAAATAATTTTGATAGCTTTAAACTCGCGCATGCGCGGACGCGTTTTGGTCTGAGAGCGTTCACTTGATATCGACAGAAATTTGTGCTATTCTAAACAATGAGTTTGAGCGGTCCAGGGGTATATAGTCGAAGAAACTTACTTCTTTGCATGAAACTATGATGTAATGCCAACTGAAGAGGCCGATTCATAACGTAATAATTCGGGCATGCGCAGAAACGAATTTAACCGCATACCAACTCGATTCTTTTTCTGACTTTCGTATTTACAGATTAGCAGTCTAAAGGACTGAGTTCGCTCTGGAAACAATATAATGAAAAAAAATTCTCATTAGAGTAGCGAACATTTTTTAAATTTGAAATTCAAATTTCAGGACCTGTGAAAAACCCGGGTCAGGGAGCAATCCACCCCCTTACTCCTCTCGTTCCCTAACCCTAGCAGTCTATCATATATGGGCATACTCGTAATTACGTTTTAAAGGAGCCAGAAATAAGTTAGTTATGGAAGTTGTTCAAAGATGGCACTTCAACATATTTTTCCTCTACCCGCAAGTCCGCAAAGATTCAACTTAGTGAGAAAGCGTGTATTGACGGATAGCGAATATTTCAGCCTCATTTCTCTCTCTTTTTGTACACCAATGCAATCAAATAATATGTGATAAACGCTATCTATGATAAAAATTCCAAACTAACTGTACCATTGTTTTTAATTTCTCTCGAGTAATACATTTTTATATGGCAGCGGAGCATCCAGGTATGGTTAATTTGTGAGATGGTCGATGTCTCGGCATAACTTCAAAAATTTATCACTCGGGGGAGGAGAGGGGGGGGGATGGCTGACTATTTGAAACGACGGATCTTGATTTTTTTTTTGATCATGTTCTTTCCGAGTATGTTGTTTCCGTTTAAATGTGCGAGTCAAACATCAGCTGACTCTTTTGTTAAAATAATATGTGCTACTTCAAAAAATTTTAATCTTTCACTTATTGTTACGGAAAATGTCGTAATATGGGCAAATTCGTCATCTCATGTTTCCGAGTGAAAAGATTATTTAACATATACATACGTGTAATGAGTTCATTATGAAAACTGATTCATTCATATTTTTGAAAACAAAGTGTAAATATTTGGAACTCTCCGCTTTAAAAACGTTTTCTGACAACGCCTAAAAATTTAGGTACAATTTAGCGCACCTACTGGTAACGTAAGTTCACCATAAACTGACATCCAACTACCACCGACTAATCGCAAATATAATTCTGTTTTCAGAAAACCCCTGGACACCGAAGTGGGACATTCGACATCGGTGAACGCTCGGTAAGTGCGCTGATAATGATTTTTAATTAGCTGAAAATTCGATTCCTCCATCGAAGCTAGCAACAGTTCGTCGGCAATACGTGCACACTGTACATATCGGTGGAACATAGGTGTACAACTGTACACGCGAGATAAGGAAATCGAAGCCGTCGTTCGGCGTTATTTATTCGCGGTGGCCGATAATTACGCTATTCCGCCCTAAAGGCTTTACCCACCATCGCAGCGATGACCTTGTCTGCGTGACTGCATTACAATTTATCGGCGAAAAATTTGTTTATTAACTTCGTTCGCGTTAAAGTTCAAAGCACTTTGCGACGCGATTGCGGAAAGGCATAAACATCGACTTACGTATACGTATTGTTAATCGTTCGAGAATATTTAGTCGTGAAGATGGATTTTATGCTTAAATGCCGCTCGTATTTAAAGACGAATAAAGAGATACTAACGAGGAAGACGTTGATTAGGCCAATGTAACAATTCGCGAAGCCAACAGCCACAATTGAACGTTTCCAGTTGAACTTACGATGTACACTATTTTCAATTCTATTAACTACACACTAGACACATAATCCGGAAACGGCTATACAATGTAGGACGAAGGCTATTTCGACGACTTTAAAAATCATTTATTTCTCCGACGTTATTTGCCTGTGTGCTCGACGTATGTATACGATTTAACGACGACCATCGGTGATTTTTAACTGAGTTTTTAACTTGAAAACGATAGCTATTGCAGCCTACCTGATTTGAGGGGAAGGTGGGGTCTTCAAATCCTTGCGTTTCGGATCATTTGTAGTCATCGAGCAAATGTCCAACTTTTTCGTACCTATGTATTTATATTTTTCCCCCACCCTTAACGCTGGTGGGAATTTATGAAATTCGCTCAGAACTCAGCGAGAGACTCTTCTTAAAAATGCTATAAAAGTATTTTTTTGTTTTTTCAAAAAAATTCAAAATGGCGAATCACTCAAATTTTGAGGGGGGCTGGAGGAGACGGTAATAGCTCATATTTTTTGTTCTTGATCTCATATGAAAGAGTAAGTCACGAATACCAATATTTTGAAATTTCAGCTTCTCAAGTTTATTTTGAGGGGAGTTCGGCTAGAAAACAGCTTTTTAAGAAAGTTTTGAGTTATGAAATTTCTTGAATCTTCCATACCTCCTCACCAAATTAATCTAGAAAAGTCCAACTTCGTGTGTGGGGTTAGTTGGTGATCAGAATATGAGCTCTTGAATTTGGATCAAAATGGATGCAAAATGGCGGATCATCAAAATTTGAGTTTGGCTTGAGGAACCTCAAATTGGTGAAAATGTAATTAATATGAACTCATATGATTATTAGGAATAAGAAGTATAATATATGCTCAATTCACCTCCACACATGGTGTTGGAGGGGAAAAAGAGGAGTTGTAAACCTCAAAATGTGGTGGTACAAGAAATGCCGAAAATTTTTTGTTTCGCTGTCATATGATAAAATGGGCACAACAGGACCAGTCTATTCATATTTTAGCGTCTAAGTACATTTGGAAGGGACTTAGAGCAGAAAACAGCTTTTTGAGGACTTTTTGAGTTAAGAAATTTCTGGAATCTTTCATATATTCTCATCAAATCCTTTGTATGTTGGGTGAGTTTGTCACCAGAATGTGACCTCTTCAATTTGGGTTAAAATGGCTGCAAAATGGCGGAATATCAAAATTTGAGTAGATCTTGAGGAGCCTCAAATTAGTAAAAACCTAATTAATATGAACTCATATGATTTTTAGGGACAAGCTGAAGCATACCATAATCCCAATTCACCTACATGCATCATGGTGGAGGGGAGAAGGGAGGGGTTATAGATCTGAAAATTTGGTGGGGGGAAGGGGGGCTACACGTAACGTTGAAAACTTTTTATTGTGATGTCAAATAATAAAATGAGCACAAATGATTAACTTATTCTGATCTCTTAGCTTCCTAAGTGAATTTGGAGGAGAGTCAGAAAAAAACTGCTTTTGAGAAAAGAAATTGTTGCGAAAAATTTCACGAATTTTCCACATGTCGTCAATTCAAACTTCGTGTTTAGGGTTAGTTGATGACCAGATTATGACCTCTTCAGTTTGGGTAAAAATCGATGCAAAATGGCGGATCGTAAAAATTTGAAGATAATTTGAGGAGCATAATTTGAAAAATATGTATGTATTTATATGATTATTGCATGACAAGAAATACTACATCTGTTCTAAATTTAACTTCTTAAGCGCGGTTTTGAAAGGGATAAGGTAGGGGTTTCAGACTTGATATTGGGTGTGGCCTCTAGTCATGAAGGTTTTAGCAACGTTTTTTCCAAACCTAAATAAGCTCCAGTTAAAAACTCAGCTATAGTAATGTGGCATGGCTGCTTACGTTTTTTTTTAAGTTTATTTCGCGGCTCAGAGACTCGGTTGCACGCTCTTTGGATCACTTCATAAGTAAACTCGTAGCTAATGCTGATAGCAGCGTCATCATCTACTCATTACCACCGTGGAGCTCAACAGTGTCGTCCGTGACATGTAAAATAGAGCTATTTCGGCAGCTTGTCAATGCATATTCGAGGAATTACGATTCTTGCTAAATATGGAAAGGCTTGAACTTCGAGAGAAGAGAACAACCTTCCAGCGATCACCCAGAGCTACTTGGTTACGAACACGAAGGAAAAACTGGTCGATATCAACACATGTAAGTGGTTCAGTGGCATAACCGAAACCAATGTAGAGCAATTGCCTTTACCACGATCCCTTCGTTTCGCTAGACGATCGATAAGAATAAGATCGGAAGAGATTATCACTCTACGATACCTGTAGGTAAACGTCGGTAGACATTCGACTCTCACAGGGTGCTCAACTCATTCAATCGTGGACGCAGGAGGAAGGGGGAGAACAATCGCGACTCCGCGGTCTCACGTCGACGAAAAGTGCGTTGCCCTAAATAATGAAAATGGAAAAGAAAATAACGTTTGCATATTAACCGTGACCGTGAGGGTTGCAATGACGTCATATCCAGTTAAGTCACGTAGTTCTGCCGCTACACACAGAAACGCTGGTCGAATGAACGTGCCGTCGGCAAGGCAGTCTGGAAGACTATTTATCCGGGCAACCTATACGAACGATGAAGATGCATTTTCGGTTTTGAATCAGTAAAATTCAGGGCACGTGTAACTGACGATTCGTGATCAGCAGCTCCGGTGGTGGTTTATAGGTTTTCGTGAATCGTGAACGAGAAACATGTACCGCGTATTCGGCGCTATAACGGCGCGTACGCGTCTCTTTCGTGGGCCGCCGTCGCGAAGAGAGGGAAAAAATCGACGAGTTGTACCTCGCCTCTCTACTTCTTATTAATTGTCGACAACGGACCGGCGGCTTCTCCGCGGACTAACGACCAGCTACGGCGAAAACGTGAAGGTTCGTGAACGACTTGACCCACGACATCTTTCATTGATCAATTCTGTTTCCGCTGCCGCGTCTACCTGCTACACAGTCCATCGGTACGCTATGTAGACGTTTTTTTCGCCATCTATTTCCGCTCTATGTAGAAATTTCGACACGAAATTTCGATATCCCCTTCCATCGTCTTTCGCTGCTAATTGCTCGCAGACACATTCGCGCCCTCGTTATGATTCACGTACTTCGCTCTTATCACGGCTACGATGATTTACCAATCTGGTATTTCTATGGACGCTTGGTTTCAATTTCTATTTGTTCTACGAGGCGTGTCCTATGGCGTTCTTTTTTCTCCTTCGTTATTTTCATTAACCGTCAAACCTGTTCTCTCCAGATGTAATTTTTCAATTAATAGGCGGATGGTATTTGCGTATAAATGAAGATTTTGGTAAATAGAATTAATAGGTTAACCATTTCTACCTTTTACTCCCCTCGTTAAATATATGTCTTCGAATACAGACCTTTAACATTTACAACAGATATCAGGTTAAAGCATCTCGTACTTACATATACAACGCGATATGCTCCGTGGTGAAAAAGTTACCGGTTATCGGTCAGCCGGAGGCGATATCTTGAAATTCAGATATACCGTGAGGACGAGGTCGCATTCGTTTACGAATTCAATAATGAAATTTTTTGCATAAATTTTTTTTTGAAAAAAATTATTGCCTTTGGATACTTATGGCGGTTGTGTGGAGAAAGCAGCTTTCGCATCGTTGCTTCGTGGGAAATCGAGATGTGAAAATTCTTACCATCTAAAATTATCTGTATTCCAACAATTATATAAATTATATCTCTCTGTAAATTTATTTAGTTTATTTTAAATGAAAAAATGTAATTGAAAATTGGTAATGAAATTTTTTCTAGTCACCAAGACATAGGTATAGGAGAGTGGGGCTAGGGAATTAAAAATCATCCGTGTAGGATTTCAATTTTTCGTATCGCGGTGTTGACAAATGTAGGATTTGTCAAGTTTTTCGACATCATTTTATTGAGAAACTAGGTACTATCAGAACTGGAAAGAGAGAGGGGCAGAGGGTGCAGACTGCCCGTGCGTAGGTTCATGAGAGAGCCTAGAGGTCCAAATTTGGATTTGGAAATTTTATACAATATTACAATTCTACTGCCTTTTTCAATTTTCATTGGATATAAAAAAAAATTAAAAAACGGGTTGAGGAAATTAATAAAAAAAATTTATCGCATTAAATTTAAAATCATCACTTTTTCAACTCTTCAAATCATTTAAAAAAAACAAGTCATTACTTTCATAACTTATTAAGTTATTAGACATCCTGTTTCATCATTCATCACAACATCTTCATGACTGAATCACTCCCGAACGACATTGTTCATTGAGTCATTTTTGAACTACTCATTTTTTGAATATGAGGCTTCAAAACCTTTCCTCGAGATAGAATCGTTCGCGAACGAAATATCTAAATACAAATGTACAATGTTCATTGAACTTTGAACTTAGCTAAATCGCCTCAGGATATCAAATTTTAGGAGCTTGGAACTTTCAAAGGTCACCTCAAGATATCGAATCGATCGCAACTGAAATGCATAGTCAATTGTAAATCTTTCTTTATCGAATATTTGGTGAACAACTCAGTTTTTGGAAATTAGAAAGCTCGTATTTATTCTACTTGGAATCGATGTGTTATCGTAGACTCAACTTATGGTCTATGGTCGTAGAAATAAATTATCTCCCTCTCCCCCCCCCCTAAGGAAAAAATACTTTCTTGAAGTTTTGCTCTTTCTGGATAAATGTATTCACTCCAAAACTTCACCAGTTTTGCACCCTCTTTCACTCTTACTATTATCAATTTTTTTTTTTGGAGGGGGGGGAAGTCCCTTACTTTTCATATCTTTCAAAAATTCGGCTTAGAGAAGATACGCAATAGAGTGTATTGAATTTTTTTTTTCAAATTAAAAGATTTGAGATGCTTAATTCTGTTGATAGATAAAAAAAAAAAAGTTAAAAATTTTTTCGGAATCATTCGATATTCTGAGGTTCTGACTGGGTTTTCAAGTCATTTTGATCTTTATGAGACCCTCAGACCTCATCTCATCGATTATTAAATCAATTAATGTGGCAAGTTTAGTTCAAATTTCAATACTTTTTTTTTGTACAAATGGTGTTCTTAAGAAATCGTAAATGTGAAAAGCAAAATATAAAACAGGTGAAATATTTAAATTATTCGTATAGTTTGATCATTTAATACAAAAATATAATAATATTGAAACTTATGGTTTTACAGTACCTAATAAGTAATTTATTAAAAATGGTTGATTTACATCACTAAAGTGGAATAAAATATACATAGAAATACACGTTACCTCATTTCGCACCGACTCTTTGGCCACTGCTTAGATGTGTTGGAGTAATTTCTGTAGCACTGGTAAACTAGTGCATTATTCGATACATGGTTGAAGTAAAAGATACACTTACGAGCGATTACAAATTCGACCTAAAAATACATTTCGTGACGTCACAAAGAAACCACTGTTCGTCAGAATTTTGATGGACAACGAATTGAGGAAATCTGTACTTTATAGAGTTGTTATAGTAACTGGTCTGGGTTCTGATTGGTCATATGTCACGTGCGTAATGACCAATCATAAGGCTAGAATGTGATAAAATGTAGGTAGTTTCATTTTTACCTTCCTAAATAATATCGTTCAGTTTTCAGTGAAGTACTGAAATTCGTTTGTGATTTGAATCATCAGCTGATTTGTGTTTATATTTTACGAGTTAGTCGAGGTAATTTACCACATTCCAGCTTGCTGATTGGTTGTTACACGCGTGACGTATGACCAATTAGAACATAGACCAGTCATTATAAATACTCTATTGCTCAATCCCGCAGCGGAAAATTACGAAATTTTGTGATTTTTAGAATTCGTAAATTACGTAACTTACGTAATTTAACGAAAAAATGTTAACCCTTAATTGGCACACATGGGTGAATTTTACCAATCGGTAATACAACCTCGCTGCGCTCCGGCGTAACAGGTTACTCATCCCTGTGCACCCTTTATAGTTGAACGTTGCCACAATTTCTTCAATTTGGGTATCTGTGTTAGTTGCATATATCAATTTTTGAAGGGGCAGATTTACTTCTGAATTTGAATGTAAATTATTTATTGGATTTTTCAGGTCGCAAAAATTGAAAATAAAATCATGCTATGTTGTAGTTGGAACGATTTGCAAGAAAAAAACATAGAAGAACAAATTGCCTATCTTCAATATTGAAGGAGTTATAAATTTTTAAAAATTGTTTTATTTTATCCTATGTATGTTGCCCCTTCAATTTTGATATTATGCAATTTTTTTTGTAATGAAATTCTGCATTTCAGCGAGCACAATAACATATTATATTTCAATTTCTTGAGTGACTCGGCACAATTTTTATTTTCTAATTTAAATTACTTTTGTGTGTGCCATCTGAGGGTTAATTAGATAATTTGGTTCATCTTCAAAATTTTCCAAAGTGTGAATTATAATTCTTATTTTTATCAAATTAGTCCCACCTCAGAAAGTGTGCAAATCGGTTACCGAAAAAAAAAAGAATAAAATTTGAATTTTCACACTACATGCTTATAAAACTAAAAAAAAATATATGACGATAAAAAAAAAAAATTTTCAAAAATAGGTTAACAAAACACAATAGTTCGCATCTTGACCATCTGCCCAAAATATCACAATCAAAGATAACCTACTTGCGAAGCCCTAACATAGACTAAATTCTGGCAAACGATCCTAGCCGAATCAATAATCTATTGGCCTTTCTACATAGTACCCAGCTTTACATACGTATCTAAACCCAACATATCGATGCGCCTCTAGTCATAGAAGCTGTACGCGTAAATACATAAAAAAAAAAAAGTTGAAAATTTTCATTAAAAAAAATGGCGGTGTTCTAGAACGTTTATCGCGAATAAATCTTCTCATCTAGAATAAAACACCGAAAGAAAACATTTACCATATGCAGCATCCTATTATGACGTTCAGTAACCGGATTGTCGCTGCTCATTGGTCGGGTAATGTAAATAAAGATAAAATAATAATTTACGTATAAAACTCGAATAACGATAACATCGTATATCGCAATTAGGCAGTTCGCTTCAATCGTCTTATTTGATAGTTATTACATTGGTAGCGCGGTGCTGGATCGGTCATATGATAGTAAATTCGCCATATTGTTAGCTCGTTATTTTTATAACGAGGTGGTAAATTTTACCTACCTTTATAGAGTTGTACGATAATCATATTCCGCAAACATAACGTAATCGTTACAATTTTATTTATGTATTTGTTTATTTTTTTCAAGTATCTACACTCGGCACGCCGAAAAGAAACGAGAAGGTACGTACATGTTGCGACGGCGAAGTTGACTTTTTTTCAGCACACGTCCGAAAGCGCGTCTATTGGAACGAATGCGTCGTTTGTTTTGTTGCTGATTTATTCATTTTATTGGCGATTAAGGTATCGTCGGCGTTGTAGCGCGTTAAAACGCCTTATGACGTGAAGCGCGGCGGCTTTTTCCCCGAGTAAAATCCATTTCTACCGTAAAAAGATATTGGCGCTGATGTAACGATGTCGTTATCATAGTAGTAGCGTCTGATAAGATCGATCTCGAGTGTCTAGAGGATTTACTCTTAAAGGCTAAACGAATTCGATGTATAATGTTACGATTGGCCGGATTACTTGTTTACGACTGGCGTGAGCGTTTTATAGGTTATATACTTACGCTGGCTTCACCTCTAAGCGTGTATTTTTTACCCCATCTTCGCTGGTTTCTTATCAATTCCGTCGGCACGGAATAATTTTTTCACCCACTACGTATCGTCGCGTTTAATTAAACGCTCGATCCTCGGTAAGCCGTACGCGATCGCTAAGTCCGCCGAATACCTATTTAATTTATTCGCACGCCCGAGCTTTCGGTAGGCGCGAGAACGTCCATCCCGGCAACCCTTGGTTTCAGCGGTTCACTCCCTTCAACGAATGGTCATTTCCGGCCCCCTTCGTCTGTCATCCATCGTCTGCGTATACACGAGCTCGAATTCGAATGCGTATACTTTTACCGCACCGCCATCGACGACTCGGTTAATATCCCTTAAATCTGCGTTATTAGCGGCGTGATCAACTGTTGAAATGGAATTGTAATCCCGCTCGCCGCTTCCACCGAGAATGGATTTAATTTCCAACTTTTATATCCGCTACGCTTCGAGATCCGGGCGTTGTTGATTCGACGTCGCGATATGGCAGCTTCCACGGAGCTGGTAATGTTTGGCGGAATTTTAAATCGTAATTTCTTCGTCTTTAGCATTGTTGCTTCGCTGACGATGTTTGTGTTTGGATTTTTCCCGTTTTGTAATGTCGCTTACTCATTTATTTGTTTATTTTCTTCGTTATTTTCTTTCAAATGTTCATTTTCTCCCTCACCCTTACTCGTTTCGATGTATTTAAATGATTTATTTTTTGAATGAGTTTTTTAATAAAAATCCAAATCAATTACAGCTTATTTCTTCTGGAAAGTAAGCGTCTAGGTAGAGATTTCTCATCTTTACATTTAAGACTATTTCTAATTGATTGACTAATAGGTAATTTTTTACGGTTCTGATTGGCGTGAAAAGAAATTTCGTTATTTTTTTAGTCTCATTTTTGAGTTATTGCGCCATAACAAATTCTGCATACTTCATAAACAACTCTCAAGACATATGGAAATTTAAAAGGAAAATTTTTTAATGTTTTCTGAGAAATTTTGTGTTCAAATTGTATTACTAAAGTGGAAATGCAAATATTTCATTTTAGTTTTTTTTTTCTCGATTTACGTGCCCATGTGCAACTACTGTGGCTAGAGGCACAGTATAAATTTAGGAATGGTTAGACCGAAAGGGTGTTAATTTCAAAAATTTTGGCAATGTGGAATAATTTATTTTGATAAATTTTTTTTTCAACATGAGACACATATACGTTTATCATAAAAAAGTGCAAATTAATTCATAAATAATAAATTTAATTTCTCCCTACAGAAAATCCTATATAGATACACGCGGTCTTTTTATATAGTAGACATTTTCTACCTCCCCTCCCCCTTCTACCCGACACCAAAAAGGTTTCCTACGTTACAAAATGAAATGTATTGTAATTAAGTGCGCGTAACCGTGCCCTGCCATAAATTTCGTAACCTACACATTCCCAATCCTAAAAAAACCTACACTATTCTTCAAAAATTAAGAAAAAATTCAACTATTCCTCAAAATTAAATTATGCTTAAATAACTTTCCTAAAGCCTCCACAAACGCTTCTACTTACCAAATCAACTTTGCACAGCTCCTAAGTAATTATCCTAATCACGAACATATATACACAGATGCCTCAAAATACCAAGACCGAACCGGATGCTGTATTATTCACCGTAACTACAAGATCTTATACCCATTACCGAATCACTTTTCTATACTTTCCGCTGAACTAGCAGCTATCAAATTATCCCTAATATATTCTCAAGATTTCCTCTTAGAAAAAGTCCTCATAATTTCAGATTCTCTTTCTGCATTAAAGACCATCCAAAATTACCATTCTAAGAAACTACACCCCATCTCCCAAGAAATAATACAAATTCTCGCTAACACTCAAAAATCTATAACCCTTATCTGGATTCCAGCACACTCCAATATAACACAGAATGAACAAGCAGATCTCTCGGCTAAACAGTCCCTTTATGTTTCACCTGTTCCAAACGTTCCTATACCATTGAAAGACGTCAAATCTGCCATTAAAATATATGCAAATCACCTGTTCTCAGATTTTTGGAGACAAATTCCTTCATCCAACAAACTAAAAACAATCCATACTGTAATAGAACCCTTGGTTATGTTGGTGTCCGTGACTTATTGTTTCATACGAAATCAACAAAAAAAAATTTGAGCTTTTTCTCCTTTCTCCAGCCACCTTCGAAATTTGAGTGATCCTCCATTTTGAATTTTTTTGAAAAAACAAAAAAATTGGTTTTTTCAAATTTGTGAGAAGATTCTCTCACCAAGTTTTGAGCGAATTTCATGAATACTCGCTGACACTACGGATGGGGAAAAAATATATGTATATACACCAAAAAGTTGAACACGTGCCAGATGATTACAAATGGTCTGAAATGCAAAAATTTGAAGACCCCACTCTCGCCCGACCATCCCTTCCCAAATCAGGCTATCGTATTTAACTTGAAAACTCAGATAAAAAAATTTTTAAAAACGTAATTTTTTGAGTAGTGCCTGGCTGCCTGCGCTGTTCTGTTGGAAGAGAAGGTTTGGTTATGTATAAAAAACCGAACAGCTGTATAGTGTATACCAGTGTTGCAACATCACACAAATACTTTATTTACTAAAAAGTACATATTGAATTTCTTAATTTTCGTTCTTTTTTGTATTTTCGTTACACTTCACCCAGATTTGTACATTTTCGTACTTTTCCGTAAACTGTATAGACACCCTGATAATACTCGAAATCTTTAATTAATCTGTTATCTCACCCCAATCCACTCGGCTTTTTCAATAAAACCTATAAAAGCGATATCGACTCTACTTATTGAAATGCTCTTTCACGACATTTCGAATCAACAATACGTCTCAAGTACACTTTCAAAACATACTACCATAGTCAAACCCCAATAGAGAAAAGACTCACGCGTCGTGTGTGTTCGTCGACGACGAAACGTTTTAAACGGTCGTAATTAAATTTTCAAACTTAATCCCGGAACAGTTTGTTTTAACGATACCAGTTAATTGGACACCTAGCTCGACTTTTTCGAAACGCGTTCGGTATCGTTGCTTTTAATTTCTGAGGCATCGGTTAGGGGACGATGAGAAAGAGGCCAGTAAATATTTTAATTAAAAAAAATTTACAGTTTTTCGCTCCTCGAAGATGAATAATTTAAATTTCTTAACCCTTGTGTAGTAATTAACCTTATCCCTTTTTTTTTCGTTTTTTCTGATGTCGAATTAAATTACCATATCGCCAAAACTCCCCCTTTTTGCTTTTCCATGAAGAAGGCGCGCGCTAATTTCAATCTTCGAATGTGCCAACAACTGCTGGTATGCGTCACTTTGTAGAATCACTTTAATTACTGGAAGATCCCGCGTGTTTCCACGCTCGGACATGCGATCAACGTGAGAGCCTAAAAATAGCCTTTTACTCGCTAACGTCGATATTATTACGCGAATAAACGCCATTCCAAGCGTATTGTATAAATTATGCAATTTTATAGCGTAAACTCGTCCTTTTTATGGACTATTCGTCTCAATTTATATCTGAGGCGCACGCGTCCTCGTATATCTTGCAATAAACTCGAACCGCATCCCTCGGGTCGTATTATTCATTTTTAAAAAAGGAAAAATA
The DNA here is from genome assembly GCA_009761765.1 of Phenacoccus solenopsis. Classification (NCBI taxonomy): domain Eukaryota; kingdom Metazoa; phylum Arthropoda; class Insecta; order Hemiptera; family Pseudococcidae; genus Phenacoccus; species Phenacoccus solenopsis. Next base: position 32,799,249 of record CM019753.1, read on the forward strand.
AATTATCTCTTATATTTTTTTCTTTCTTTTTTTTTTTTTGTTGTTTCCTCGCGGTGTGTATTCGTTTGACTTTCTTATTTATATATGTATTTTAACGACGAACGTTTTATACGAGCGTAGTGATGTTTTACCAATTCAACGTGTAAGTATACGCGAATGGTGGTAATTTTTACACCGCAAAAAGATTTATTATATACGAAATACTGCCAGTGTGCACTCTATACGTACATTGTAGCAATAATAAAAACGTAAGGGTGCATAATGCATACACGAGTAAATAAGAATACGGTTAGGAGCTCGTATATAAAGGTAATGAGAAACGATTTACTATAAATCTTCGCCTCATATCGAAATTCAGTATTCACCGATGCAGCGAAACGGGTCGGCCAACGACGCGCCGTTTAATTTATGGTAATGTTTGGCTAATCGCAATCGTGGTTTGGTGGACGCGTTAGAGCTTATAAAAATCTCGTAAACAACGTGTAAGAGATATCGGAAAAGAGGCGAAAGGAAAAAAACTAGACGCCGCACCGCTCGACTACCTGTCGAGGACTCGAGCTGGTTCGCGAGCTTTTTAATCGTATACAATCTGCTGCTTTAATAGATGTCGTAAAATTACAACGTTTCATTTTAAAATCGCATTACCGAGCAATAAATATGGTGGACGGAGATTGTAAAAGGTGTTCTTTTTTCGTAGCCAGTAAACCAAAAGACGTTCCGAACGGTTTCAGCTTCTTCGTTGATAATAGACGGTTAGCTCGTAGCGACGGTGTGAGAGCCGCGTACTCGTACGTATAAGTGTGTGTCGAACGCGCCTGCACATCGGGTAGGATACGGAGGGGTTATATACGTGAAAACGTGAAACAGCTCGCATACTAGTTTACCGGAGCCGATCTATCAACCGGTAAGATAATTAAAAATAAATTTCAATTTCGATTAGATTATAAGAGAGGACTACAAGGAAAACTAATTTGAGGTTGTTTGGAATATCGGTAGAGGTAATTATGGACTACGGGGATAGTATTTATAAGTAAAGAAACAATATAGAGCCGTAACGTGGCCGCGTTCGATTTTTATACTAGTACCATTACGAATGGGTATATTACTGTTGTGTACGTATTTATAGTTTATACCGTTCTTGATAAACCTAATAAGGAGCTGCGTGGTGTACCTATACGAATTTTTTTCTCTTCTTTTCGACTATGGTCTATGGGGTCTGCGTCGAGTATTCGACCGACGTAATTAAAGTGAAGATGTTACTATCTAGGTGCATTACAAAGAATCGTTTTCGGTCGTTTTCCATCTTATTCTTTCGGATTTTGTGCAACTTGAAATTATCTTACAGGCCGCGATTCTATGATGTACGGTATTCTGTATAATCGATTTCGTACGAGAAAGGCAATGACGTCACTGGGAACGTTTGATCCAGTAGACGTCAATTGGAAATGCTGCTTCGCTTTATATAAGATTTTTATTTCATGAATAAAATTGAAAATTTATTTTATGGACACTAAAATATTTTCATACTTCCTTGAAAACACCTTACTTAATTATTCAAATAGCACAATTTATTTGGGAAATTGCAGAAGTTTGATTAGTTTTGAATAGAAATAAATTACAAACTCAAGGCGGCATCCAAGTCCCAATTTCCAATAAATTCAAAGCCATCCATCATTTCCATAAATCTTATATTTATGAGTATTATAATTAATTAAAATATGATATAAATTTTATTAAATTAATTTAATTAAAAAATAAATTTAAAATAATTACCTATCCAATTTTTTTCCGATAAAATAAAATTTTAACTTCCAACTTATAAGCAAAGAGCGGATTTCTATGAAACAGCATATTTGTCTGTGTTGAGTAAGAAGCGGTATATTCAAGTTACTTTTTATGTTTCATGTCATTCCGAGGAAAATGAACCATATTTTGGCCTATAAAACAGAGATGGGCAAGATCTACATCACAATGATCTTTAGATCACAAGATCACGACTTTAAGGTGATCTGATTTTGATCTAAGATCATTAATGAGAAATTGATCTGATCTGATGTAGATCATTAAATTTTCTACAAAAAGATCTAAGATCATTTTTTTAAAAGGGTAGCTGTCAGCACTATCTGCATCAATCAGTTGGAAGACATTTATTTTATTTTTTTTAATATACTGTGCGCCCAAATAATTACTTACACATCAACGCAAAAATTTGCTAAAACTCGTTTTGCATGATTTTGAAATCAATATTAAAAATATTATAGAATTGTCTCTTATTCAAATTTCTTGTCAAATTATATCAGGGACGTACCGAAAGGGGGAGGGGGAGCTTCCCTCCTTGGCTTTTGGAAAGCTGGTAAATTTGGAGTTTTAGCGTAAAGTTGGTAAACTTGACTACTTGCGCAGTATTATTACAGCTATTTTTAAATTTTTGAAGACTAACAAGACTGTGACATCTTATTTAACATCTTATTTTCGTGGAGCCAAAAAAAAAAAGGTCAACAGTTGGTAAAATTTCATGGTATTAGTTGGCAATTTTTGGTTTTCTTCCCCCCCCCCCCCCGAAGAATGTCCTCGGTACGCCCCTGAATTATATTATAAAACTGATAAGAAGTATAAATAAACCTACAGTTTCAAGTTATAACGTTATTTCAGAATTATATAAATTAGTTCTTGGAATTTTTTGCGCTGGTGTGTAATAAATATTTACAGTTTTTCGCTCCTTGAAGAGTATAGTTTATAATATGTATATAGGCTATGAAAAGCCTATAAAGTTTGAATTGTACCACCTTTTTTTATTTTCAATTTTTAATGCCTCGTCGTGAAGCCTCTTCGCTTATCCTCGCGTGTAATTTACCAGCAGATTACCAGCGAGTATTAAATTGATATTATATCCAGAAGATCTTGATCTTTTTTTGTGTGAACTTGCCCATCTCTGCTATAAAAGCATATTTTTCTTATTTCCACCATTTTTAGCGTATATTTTCGTAATTTTTCGATATTTTACGCTTAAAAAGCGAAATTTCTCCAAATTGGCAACACTGGGTCGAAACAAAAAAATAAATTTTTTTTATTCATTTAGCGTTCCAAGCGGAGTTTTTGACTACTATTTTTACCGAATTCAATTCGCGAGAAGTCTTCAAGCGCATTTGATAATTTCGTTTTTTAACAACCTTTATCAGTAAATTCATTTTATAAAAAATTAAATTTTGGGCAATAAAGTTTTTCTACGATCATTTTTTATAATTTTATTGTTACAATGAGATTCACTTCGCCGAGTACTTTAAAACGACACTCATATTGGGTTATTATTTTAGCGCATATTTTAGCTTTTTAGAGCATATTCTGGGTATTTTCCAGCGCATATATATGCACATGTTTTACAATTTTTAGTGCATATTTATCCGCTCTCCGCTTATAAGCAAATGTTAATTTATATTTTATTGTATTTATATAATTTAAGGGTTTTACTTCATAATTTTATGTATTTTATGTAATAAGAAAAAAAAAATGCAAATATTTTAGAAATTAAAATTTAGACACTTTGATGTTTCTCAACTTTGTGAGGTAGTAATTGACTCTAGAGATCTTCTCGAGAACTAACTATAATTATCTACTGGAAAAGTTCGCGAAAATGAAAGCATGAAAGTGCCCATCTAGTCCAGTCAAATTAGGTTTATAATCGGGACAAATTGGGTGCCAAAATTTATCTGTGGAATTTTGTAGCCAATAGTGTCCATAACTACCCTAACTTTTCCCAAAAAATCCCCCTGTTGGTTCTCCCCCAAAATCCACATCTGTGCCCCCAAACCAGTTTTTTGCCCATAACACGAATCCTAATCTAGATACAGAAAAAAAATCAAGTTAAGAAATGAAGCTGATCAAATTTCCAATAAAAATTTTTATTACACTTTTTTTGCCCAATTGACAGAATAGCGAGAAAACGGCCTTGAAACGCGCTACTTTTGTTGCACATAGGGCGATAGCGCTACGTTTGATATACCTCACCGCGTTATGTTAATGTTTTATGTTGATGACTTCTGAGGTGAACAAATTTTGATTTTTCTCGAAAATCGATAAGTTACAGCGGTTGATAGTTGCAAAATGACCTTAAAAGTATACCCGAAAAATTTAAGTCTTTCAAGTTAATATTTGTACCCTGAATGATTAGGTCAAAGTTTGAACATTTTTTTTGAATATTTTATGATACATCAAAAAATGTTCAAAAAAATTGTTTTCAACAATTTTCAAATTTTTTGTGTGCAAGGGCGATATTTCGCCTTCTGAACTTCAGAAAAATAATTATTACCTATTTTTTCAATAATCAGGGGCTTTCAAACTATTTCTAATATATATGAAAAATTACTATTTTTCCTGTATTGTTTTGCATTATATTCGATACTACTCATAATTATACTACAAATAGATCAATTTTCTAGAAAAACCACAATTTCTCCCACGCCAGTAGTCATTTGCACGATGAAAACAAAACATTAGCGTAACGTGGTAGGGTATATCAAAGGTCGCGCTATGGCCCTAAGTGCAATGATAGTGGCGCGTTTCAATGGCGTTTTCTCACGATTGTATCAACTTGAGCAAAAAATTTGTAATAAAATTTTTTGTTGGAAATTTGTACAGCTTTATTTCTTCACTCAACTTTTTTTCTGTATCTAGATTAGAACGCGTGTTATTGGCAAAAAACAAGTTTTGGGGGTACAAATGTGGATTTTGGGTAAAAGTTAGGTGTTATTACGGACACTATTAGCTACAAATTTCCGCAGAAAAACTTTGGCACCTAATTAGTCCCGGTTAATACGTGTTTTCGTCGCAATTTGACTGGTCTAATCCCTACAGTCCGTGTAAATTGCTTGGAAGCCCGTGAGTTTACGCAGCAACGTTGTGTTGCATTTCGCGAGCCAATGAAGATAGTTGTATAAGGTTAGGGGCATACTAAAGGAGTTCGTTTGTAAATAATTTTTGAATTTTTAATTTTACGCGGAATTTTTTTTTAAATATGAAAGTATTATAAGTTTTTTTCTCGCTGCAGTTATCTATCGTCAATTTGTTCGAATATGGAAAAAAATCAAATCTTCTCTACACAAAGAAATTTTCAAACGCGTTGAGGCAATTGCATGTCGTGCATCTACGCATCCACTGTGACAGTACTTTAACGTCCAAGCGTCTAACTAAACTACATGAACTATAGTTAGGTTGATATAGAATATGAAGCCTTGGTCATAGTATAAAATGGCTGCAAAAAGTCGATTTCGAAAAAATTGGTACTTAGCATCATATGAACTTCCGCTATATATCGAAAATAGAGTCGATTCTAAGTTATGTCGTACTTATGTATATTTGTTTGGTGGTAACATTGCATTATTTATTAGGATTAATCATGATGAGAAATATCAACATCAGTTTCATCAACCCCTTTCGTATGCTCGACTCTATCTACAAGGACTCAAAAAATTCTCCTATTTAGCAAGCGTAAAATGTTGGAAGAAAGACCAACACCAATATTAACTTCGACCATGTACCTTATTCGTACATCCCAACGCTCGAATAATAATCGAACTTAATTCCATAAACTAACCACTTAATCTAAATTCACTGCGGTCTTGTAATAAGAAGAGGAAAAAAACTTGACTTCATGAATAAGATATAAATCAACGACCCTTCGCGTATATATTCTTTATGCACACATACGTATAATATAAGAAGAGAAGCGTGCGCGCGTATACGCTCCCATACAATGTCGTACAATAAACGTAAAAAAGAACAAGTTAAATATGCTAGCCTTATAGCCTTACAGTAAAATACGATATCACGCGAACCGACCAACAGCTTATGAGCGCTTTTCAACGAATCGGCAACGGAAGAGGTCAGTTAAAGATGAGGATGTAAAAGCCAAACGGTGTCCGTATACGCGGATAAAATGATACAACTATTTATACATAAATATCGTAACACCAAGGGTTACCAAAATGATAGAAAAAAGTTTACCACCGAGTTGAAAAAATTCCTAAGTGATACATTCTTCTTCCGGCGTTTAAATTAAATTAATTATCGAACAGTGATTAAAATTAATACCTTCAAAGGCGACGAAGAGAATCGAGTCGAGACTTCGTATCTACGATGAAAGAACTCCATCTACGTTACGTCGACATTTTACCAACCACTCGAATAATATTGCGGTCACTCTTTCTACGCTATCCCCATTTACATAATGACAACCGTTTAAGAGCACCCGTTGGTCAAATAGCCGCTTCTGTTTCGAATAAAACAGTGACCGATGCTCGGGTTAAAGCAATTTCACTCGAATTTTATGCCCCAATAAAAACAATACTATGTACAATAACTTACGACACCTAGCCTTATACATATAGAAGACCACCCTTCGTATATACGCTACCGCCTATACTATCCCCTTTCGTTCTTTAATAGTTTGCGTCCCTCGGCGATCTACCCAAGAAGTCGTCGTCTTATCGGTGAATTCTTTAAAAAGAAACTTGACCTTACCCTTATCAAAGGCCTCCGATCTCGCGCGTAATTACGCTTTATAGCGTACCAAATACGAAATTTTATAGCGAAACTTTCGCTCCAAGGTCGACCGCGATACAATAAAAGCTCGAATCAAAATGAAAGCCGAATTTTAACATCGCGCCCAAACGAACGTCAAACGAATTGATTATAGCTTAGCCTCGAAGAACGAAAAATTGCCGTAATAAAAGACTCGCAGGAAATTAGGTTCTCGAAAAAAAAAGGAGGGTTTTAGCGATTAAATACGAAGAAAGAGAAAGAACGAAAAAAAAAACCACGCGAATACAAAAGAAAAGGAAAAAAGTGAATTAAAAGAATATAAAGCCCGAACTGTGTAAAGTACAAACCCGTTTGAATTAACAACCATATCGCACCGACGTTGTGCATAATTCTTTTACGTATCAGCGAATTAAATAATTTACGTTGTTTCCAAATTAAATTACGCTGGAGACTTTTACAATTGTTTTTTTCTTCTTTTTTTTTCTCTCGCTCTTTTATATTATTCTTTTTCGCTATAGCGGCGCGGCGGTGTTTTTATTAAACGATTTTTTTTAGTCGTTTTTTAAATTCCTTTTTTCACGCTTTTTAATTCGCGAGTATTTTCAAATTAGGGGCAAAAAATTCGCGATGCCGAACGAGTAAAAATTTGCATTTGATGACCAGATACGACGAAATACGTGGTAATACGATGTCCAGAATTTTACTCGAAATACCTGAATGACGGAACTACATTGAAAATCAGTGTTCACGAGGAGAAAGATGAAATGAAAGAAATGTACTCAACTTATTATGTATTTTTTTCATTTATTTAGATTGCTGCAAAACTGAATTTACATCATATCGAAATATTTTTACGAATTCTCGAAATCATGTGTAATCTTTTTTATCTCAAACATGTACTCGTATGTTGCCAACATTAAGTATATTTATGTAATTCCGTATGTTTTCCTTCATTCTCTTCATTGGTGGGCAGTTCTTTTGGAGGGAGAGGAGGAAGTTTCAACATTCAAATGTTATAATAAAATAGACCATAATTATGTATCACTACTCGGTGTCCTGTCGTAAATTTTGCAAACCTCCACCCTTCTAAAAAACTCCTTACTATCTTTCAAAAAACAAAAAAAAACCAACTACCATGAAAATTAAAAAAAAAGTGTTCAAACATTAATGATAAAAAATTGAAAATTATAGTTGTGATATTTTAATTTTTTATCGTTTCTTAAATTTTCATTGCATCATTAGTATGTTATTATGTATACTGTATAGTGCATAAAAAAACTCTGAGGGAGGTTTGAACCTGAACACCACCCCCGTCCACCGCAACTGCGCCATTAATTCACTTATACAATATGCAAAAAAAAATTATGTATTAAATTAATGACATGAAAATCTACTTCACATACCTTCAAGGTCACTATAAATGTTGAAAAAAAAATTAATAACCTTGAAAATATTTTTTTAAATTCCACAAATTACTATTATGAATCTGACCAGTTGAAAAACGTTATTTATTTTAAACATTTTTCTTTCACAATTGTCTAGGAAAATTTTTAATTTTTAATAATTAATTTTATTAATACATATACTGTTACTGATAAAATAAAAATATGTTTCAAATTCAAAAAAAATCACAATCGTCCATATTCTTACAGAATAATGCTCTGAATTTAACGATTTTAGAAATTCCTATTTTCCTCAATCTCGAGTAGAAATCATCCTTGCCAATAGCCCAGTAGAAATCACCAATGTAATCAAATTTCTACAGTCTGTCTCACTATATTCCACAATTTAACACAAATAAAAACCCTTTTAACCACAGAACTGTACATGGGGTCAATCGAAAAAAAAACAACTTTCAAGTTTATGGTAAAAATTGTTATTAAGATTTTTCATAATCAGTTTTGAGATGTACGACTCCTACATAATTATGTTTTACGTTTAATAGTGTATTCGTACTGTTAGGGCCGAAGAAAAGTAGGGACAGGGGTGGGGGGTCAACTGCTCTCGGTCACAGGTTTCCAATGAGAATTTTTTTTTCTGTTAATTTTTTCAATATTTTTATAGAATTTAAGAAAAAATTAAAAATTAGGGACGAAAATGATTTCTGCCTCGAGGCTAAATTTGGCTCTTTGCCTTGCATATTACATAAGTATAAGCAAGGATTAGAGAAAACGAGAGTCGAAAGTAATACATCCACGACACGCTAGTAATACTGCGCAGTGAATTTCAAAGATGAGTTAGATGAGCTTCAAAATGCCTGAAAATTTCCACTAGTCACGTTGAAATTCAGCCATAAAAAATTATTTGTGTAAAAAAATAATTTTATTTCATTTTTAAACAGAAACACTTTCAACGCAAAATTTATTTTCTTCGTAAATGCGTAAAATTTCAGGTTGATTTTTAAAATTTTTCCACTCGTTTTCAAGGTCATTCAAAAATCTTCCATCCAAAAATTACATGGTACGTAATTGAAAAAAAAAACTACTTCTGTCTAGGTGTTTTTTATACCCTTGTATTCGCTGATTTTTAAAAATTCATAAATTAATTTTTAAAGGCATTAAGGAAAACTTTAGCTGAATGCAAAATGAATGGCGATCTCTTTTCAATCAGCATAATCATACTAGAAAAATTCTCCACAAAAAATTGCTCTCAAAAATTTGGTCAAAATTTGTATAAATTTAAAGCCCTGTAAGTATAGAAAATCGTACATAAGCTGTACATAAACTGGCGGTGGTACCTGTCAAAAAAAATTGTATGCTACGTACATGGATTTTTAAAATTTTTACTTCTCCCCCTCTTCCTTTGCCTCTGAATGGCCATCCAGGAGGTTCCATGATATATCAGTGGTGGAAATATTACTCGTACCAAAAGAGGATTTTAATAAGACAATTAATTTTCAAATTTCCCTTTTATAGCATTTACAAGGCCACAGTGCTTTTGTAATAATAAAAATGATCCTAATTTGGGTCGAAATTCCTGTCATTCAAGGAGACTAGGGGGTCTGAGCCCTCTCTACAAAAATGTTGTATTCAATATAAAAGTACGTCTAACAAAAAAAATAAAGTCCAAGTTCTCTTTAGGATTTCGTTAGCCCCCTTCTAAAATGACAAGCTGGTTTCAAGCCTGTGTATAACGAACCACCAATTGATCCTTAGGCTTTTATTTTTTTTATTATCTTGGAAAAATGTCCATTGAATTTACATAAGCAAATTTGAATATGAGTAAAAATATTCTGTGATATTCTCATGTGAAAGAGGATTCCTCAAGCTTCATATAAATTTTTTCTATGCATCTTTTACTCAAAATTTTCTCTGATTTAGGTTGAATGGTTGAATCTTTGATTTTTTTGTATTTTAAATGAGCAAAATACCAGTATACAATTTCAAGAAAATTTTACCAGCTAATCATTAAAATTTTTCATTCACAATTTTGGAAAATGCACATCTCTTCCTTTCCTTGAATTTTGAAAGTCTTCAAGAAATAGCAATTTTGAAAAAAAAAGAAAGAAGAAAACTTTACTAACAATTATAGTACGTAGAGCATAAGGTATCTATAGGGATTAAAATCGAGGCCCATTGCACTTACACTAGAAGCAGTGGCAGCGGGAGCGATGCTTGCGCTGGAGGTTACCATTTAAATGCCTTATGAGGCCCATGGCAGTTTCCCCCTCCCAAAAAAAAAATTATCGATAAATTTTTAAAATTTTTTTTAATGATTTTTTATATTTTAAAGAAAAATAATTACCCAAGATACACGAAAATTAGACTTACTTTTACTTTTTTACTTTTTTTGTTTTACGTGCCATGTACAGCTACGGGGCTAGAGGCACGGACAAGGGGTTAGATGAGTGTGAGGAGTTTGGAATCAGATAGGAAGGAGAGGACGAGGTCCGAGGCAACGTGGTCATCCCGGAGCAAGCGGGGGAGGGAGTCAGGGAGGGTATGTTTCTCTCGGAGGGAACGATATTTAGGGCATTGGATGAGGATATGATGGACTGAGATTACTGTATTGCAGGTGGGACAAGTTGGAGGAGGTGATTTATTAATCAGGTAGGAGTGCTTTACTTTGTTATGAGAAAAAAAACCGAAATAAAACAAGAATTTACAAGCGTTTCAAATTTAAAAAAAAATAAAATAAAATAAACCCGTGTCCAATAAAAATTGAAAAAACAAAACGAAAAACGAAAAATTTTTCATGCATGTCAAATAAAAAATATAAAAAAAAAAAAAAAAACGAAAAAACGAAAAATTTATGAACGGCTTGAATAGAACAAAAATTATTTTCTGCTTGACCCATTCATCTACATTTTTAATTTTTTTTTAAATAATTTTTATTCGACATGCATGTAAATTTTTCGTTTTTCGTTTTGTTTTCTCAATGTTTGTTGGACACCATTGTGAATTTTTTGTTCATTACTTTTCTTATTTAATTTGACGTGCTTGTGAATTCTTGTTTTGTTTTGTTTTTTGTTCTCATATTAAAGTGGACCTAACTTTCATACATGTTATGTAATTATACTTTTCTTAAATGGAAAAGCGAATTAATCAAACGCGTACAGAAGGCGATTATACAATAAGCGAAAGGCGCGAAGTTTATTACTTAAGAATTTATTAATGTTCGCATTATTTGGCGCCTTCTTTGCGTAAATGGGTGGTGAAAGCCTCCTTGCCACAGCCTCGCGCCGCCACTAACTAGGAGGGCCTCAAAAAAATCGAATATTTTGCCTGTCCACTTAGTAGCTTTTGAAGCTTGATAAGTGTTCATCATAATAGCCAAGTCAGGTGTCCATTGTCCAAGTATTGTAGATGAACGTCATTTATAGTGACCTGCACTGTATCGATGATGACCACAGTTGGATGCCTAACGAGCATATATCGCATTAATTTCGGAATAATTACGCGGTACAAGTCTTCCGCGTCAACTGATGGTGACTTTAGCATCCCTCGCGTAACATAAGAAATGCAACTGCGACGCGATTTTTCTCACCAGCTAGAACGAAGGCGTCCGCGTAAAATTAATATAAGGCGACGATTTGCTACCGTCGTACGGGTTTTTATTTCCCAAACGGTCTTCGGGAAAAGCGAAGGGTACGCGATATCATAAGAGAAATATTTCGAATGATATATAGGTTACAATTGTGTTGCCGAAAGTAACAGTGTTGAAGGAGTTGATTAAGGAGGCCGTGCGAGTCGTGTTCTACAAATGGCAACTTATTAACGCAGTTGCTCCCTCGAGTCTTCGTTTTCGTAGGGTTGCGACGAAAGCAATTCTTCATTTTAATCAAGAACGCGTCGAGACGTTTGCCACCTTTTTACGAAACGTATTAATTTTTCGTCCTCGTCGCTCGTCTGCTGCCCCCTGCCTCCTTTGCCTTATTCAACCGTAAATCGGACGGGTGCGCGGAATTGGGTTATAAACGATACGTATATACTTACGACCAGCTACCGCGTGAAATAAGATTGGAAATTCGGCGGTCGTCGTCTTCGTGTGTCTCATTTGCATCTTCGCGATAACATCGCTCAATATCCTTTGAACAAATATAAACACGCCTTCTTAACAAAATTCAACCCCTTCGCTACGTATCGTAATACGCCTTTCGTTATGTAGCGCTCGCGACCGCGTATCGTCGAGATGAATTATTATTAAAATTATAACTGATAGTTATTTACGTACGTATAATAAGAAAGGCTAAAACTGCGTCATTGATTTCATTTTCTCGACGAAAATTTTTCAAATAAAAATAATAACTTTTTCTTCCGCAATCGACGACCAATTCCTCGCAGCATCGTACGTCACGAGTCGTCGTAAAAACAAAACGAAAAAAAAAACTTTTCAAATAAATTCGCAATTGACTTCACAGTACGACGTACAGTCTGATGGTAATAATTTATTCAACTTTAAGCAGTACGTTGGGATTTTTATGTCCCATCTTAATAAACGAAATTTTCTCTTCTTCGCGAATTACCATTTTTCGAAGGCGAGAAATCTACGACAGAAAAAAGACGCCTCCAAGAATTACCTTTGGGGGTTCATTTACCGCCTAGAAATTTTAATACCGTGTAACCTCCCCTTACGCGCTCATCTACCGATGGTGGTGTTAAAAAGTTCATTTCTTCTTCGAATGAATGTAATAAAAACCCCGTTACGTTTGCGGAGTGACAACTTCGATGTATCTGTATATATTATACTGTACACCCGTCGTACTTCATTGACGTACACGTATCGTCGGTCAAGGGTTCGTAAAACGTCTTCGTATAATACACGCTCGATTGATTCAAAGGGATGTATAGTAGGGTGGGTCGATAAGTGAAAGGGTCGAGTGAACATTACTTGCCAAATGACCTCAAATGGGCCTCTTGAAAATTTTCTGCTATTATACTCAATTTTAATCTTGGCCAAAATGGCTCAAATTTATTTATTCTTGAAATCCTATCTCCTCCATGTATGATTAACTCGCATATGCGAAGTCTGTCGATGTTTCCATTATGGTGCAACATTATTTAATACATTGCCCGAAATGTCACTACCTTTGCCTGAGACTTTTTCTTTTGTTCTCTCTCCGCACGAACTTTTGAAAGATGAAAATTCTGTTTCACTTCTCTTCACTTCCATCTAGCTCTCAGAACCCATTCAACAAACCTAACTTCATTTATCCATATTTCTGACTTTTGTTTTCATATTCTTCATGTAAGTGGAGGAAATAAGAATTATGTGATTTTACTTTCCGCGATTCATTATTACAGTGTCACTAGCGTAGACTGGAGATGAAGAAGTATTGATTTTCAATAATTAAAAGTATGAAATAATAAGTAACATTTATTTCCTTCGAATACAGATGAAATTGTTAGTGAAATCGCATTAACAACATTTTTTTCCTAAATAACATAAATATCATGTGATTTACTCAATTTGATGCTGCAGGATATCGTAAGATTTTTTTGTAGAAAAAACACTACTTTTTCATTCCTTTTTTCACCACCTTTTTCCGATTTTTCAGAAATCTCTCAACTTGAACCTCCACCCCTCCCCTAAAAAAAGAAAAAAATCGAGGTCAAGTTTTTTGCAAAAAAGTTTCAAATTACAAGAAAATCTGTATTTTTAATTAAAATTATAAAAAAATGAAAAAATTATATATTCGTGAAAAAAAAAAGATAACAAAAGATGATGTAATAACTTTGAAAAAATGAACAATTTTTTGTAATTTTTACAAAAATAATAAAATATTTTGGGTCTTGCGATTTTTTCATTTTTTTTACTACATTATTTTCTTGAAATTTTGAGTGAATCTACACACTTTCACTAGCTGTGAGATATCCCGCGCTGGATTGATGATATTTTTTGAGTTTAAGAAAAATTTGTTGCGAAAAAGCTAAAATTAAATTCATGTCACGTATTCGCCTCTCGAATTATAAATACATTGATTATTTCTACTAATACATAAAATATGAGCTATTTCAAGGAAATTGAAAAGTTTAATATTTGAAGAGTTTTGAATAAAATGATGAATATTTTTTTGAGGGGGAAGGGGGTGTACAACAGAATATATAGCCTCTAGATTGAAAAAAGATAAGGAGAATAAAACGTTGAAATTGGGTTGGGAAGCTAAAATTTATATGAGATCTATTAGAAATCATTTAGCAACTAGTATTCATTTTCTTCCTTTTTATTTTTTTGAAAATAGCAAAATTACATCTTCCAATCATTGAATTCAGCTGTTTATAGCTTTTCTTGCCATTTCAGATTCGTGTTAGATAAAAATGCAATTTTTTGGAAAAACTTGAATTTCCTGCAATTTTTAAATTTCATATTGCTATTTTATTAATTTCTTTTAAATTGTCTTTAATTTTTTTTTTTTTGTTTCCACTTTCCACTTCTCTAGTTAGTTGCAAATTTTTCATAATACTGGCATCAATGTTTTTGAATCGGATTGATATTTATTTTCACCAGATTTACCTGGATTGGTTAGATTGTTACATTTTTATTTTTCTGTAGTTCCGTGAGGGATATAAGAATATTTTTAATCATTATTACATGCATATTGAATCAAAATATTGCAAATTCCATTTTTTATGTTTACGACCGTTGGAAAGCGTATGTGTTTTGAATTTTAAACTAACAGTATTTTGAGGATAATTTATGGCAATATACCTACAAAAAATTATTTACCTACTTTTGCAGGGAAAGTGCTAGTTTTGAAAGGTGATAATGCTATATTTAAATTTCGAAAATTGACAACCCAGCTTCTAATGGATTAGTAGGTCATTCATGATGTCGATAAAAATTAGGTATGCTAGTTAAATTTTTTTTGCGTAGACTAAAGACACGTGATATTTGGTCAAGGTTTCTTTATCATTATTATTATTATTGTTATGCTTACATATTTTCAGCGCCCATGCATATACTGTTAAATAAATAGATTTTAATTTTTCTCAAGCTTCAAGTAGGGCTAAGAAGAGAGAGAGGGACAGAGGGGACAGTTCTGAAGAACCAAATTTTAGATTTTTAATCCAATTAGATTTTTCCTTGATTTTCATTTTTTTTTCAAATTTTCATTAAATAAAAAAAAATAATAAAAAACGAGGTCCAAAAATGATTTTGGTCGCTAGGCCAATTCTGGCTCTCTCCGGCTTTGATATTAGGTGCCATGTACTGCCATACTCAGAAGTATGGAGAAAACTAAGCAGGCTAAAATTTTTGAGAAGGATTTGCTGATTTCAGGAATAGTAACCTGAATTTTAACTCATACAGGAGCTCTGAAAAGGAAAAGCAATGTAAGGGAATGGTTGAGGTTTTAAATAAATTTTTATTTTTTGATATAAAATATAAATATAAAATAATTAATAAATTTATATATGAAAATAGGATTCAGGATCAAGATATAGAAAAGTGTTTAATGGAGTATGTTATACTTACTACTTACCACTGCGCTGGGAGCAAGCTTTAGTAAGTCAAGTACGATCTGTGCGGAGTCTTGTTGGAAGTGCTTTGCTCTGATATTAAAAAAAAAATACTCACACATTTTTGTAGCAAAGACAATTCCGTGCACGACCCCTAGTCATATATTAATAACAACATATTAATTTTTAAAATCAAAAATTTTTTCTGAAAACGTTTCAAGAAAAATAAAATTAGAAAATTCACTTCTTCACAGGATGGAATGAAAGGGGGGAGGGGGTAAAACGGGCAGGCTCTTTTGAGCTTAGACTTTTTATATAGGTCAGGAGGACTAGGAAGATGCCAAAAATTTGCTTAAAAAAAATTAGTGGATAAAAATTTTTTTAATGTTGAGAATTGTTAGAATAATATTAATAAATAATTTTAAAAAGTTATAGAATTTTTTTTGGGGGGAAAATATTATAATTTTTGGACAATAATTATTTTGAATTGGAAAAGAAAAAAATCGTTTTTTTTTTTACTACTTATACAATTTATGTTTTCATTGTATGTTGTAATTTAATTTTTTTCTCAAAACAGAATAATGTTGAACATTTTTATCGCTCAACTTTTCTTTTCATGAAGTAGCTTACAAACATTAGCTTATGTGTTCGCTTATTCAAATCCTAAAAATTATATTCGCGAAAATCTGACGCAATTTTACCAACCCCCGAACCAAAGACCCATTTATTATCGCCGCGTATTACCAAAGTGAGAGGGTGGTACAAAAAAAAGAAAAGGTCGCTATTCGTTTTTTCGTATTTTTTCTTATTCGTTTCGAGTCGTTTTTTTTTTCTGTCGGGTGCTTTCTTTCTTTAACGAAGTACTAAAAGTGTATTAATTTATTTACCCTTGTTCTTGGGAAAAAGTTTAGCCCTTCGTTAGGAGGGTTAACCTACCTATCTTGTAAACGTATTTGTTTTAGTATTTAACTGTTAACGACTTTTTAACTTAATACGGGTTATTAATTTCGTCGGGGTCGTATTTTCGCGCGAAGGAATTTTAATATTGGAGAATTCTTGGGAGCGTGCTTTTTTTTGTCCGGCATCTTTTTTTTTTTAAATTGGCAATAATTTCTAAAACGCCTCACTCCACGCGAAGGGTGTGTACCGGCGTAGCCGTTGGAGGTGAAATTAACGTTGTTTCGAGTTGTAATTAGATTATTGATAAGGTGGTAAATTTTACGCTAGGCGACTATCGTCGCGAGTTAATGGTGTTTGATGTAAAATTGCGTACAGAATCTCACGAAAGAGCGCGGATGGCGGAAATATTTGCGTGTGGTCGTAACATGTATCACCTCTTCTCGATGCACCGTATAGCGTTAACTTGTAACCGGTATATGTGTTGTGTTAAATGATAACCAGTTGATAAGTATAAAATACCTACTGATAACAGTAGCGTGTGTACCACTTAGGAGTTTAAACGGTTGTGCGCGCCCGGCGCGTATATCAGTAAATCTTCAGTACGTTGCGCAAAAATGCGCCTCCTTTCGGTTTAATTGATTATTGGCGATTTATAATGGAATGGTAGGCGTACGAAAGATAATTATAATTGGCTGTAGGTAAAAGAAGCTCCATTATATTTATTTTCCGCGATGTGAGAAACGTTCGTTCGTTATTAATTTTAGAAAGATTTTTCCCTTTCGCCTTTGGCCTCGGTACTACGACCGTCTACGTAGCCGCGAACATCGCAAACCGTTTCCCTTATCAAGATAGAAACATTTACGGCGAGACTGAACACATTGCGAATCGTGATTGAATTATTACAATGTCGGGCCGCGACCACGCCGGATCGCTGCAAAACGTTAGAAAATTAACATATTCGGCTATTCCGTTCCTCTCGCGATATCCGCGTTCCGTACATACGGTATCGCACCGTCTATATCTACTGCCCGTTTGACGCCGTCGTGTGATACGTAATTTTGTCGAATATGGTACGGAACCGCGGAATTATTTCCCACGATAAACGTAAGTAACGATCTAATCGCTTACGTTTACTCAATGAGTAAAACGATAACTTCAACGTTATACACGCTGCCACGATGAGATTATTGAAATATTTGACTTGACGCTTAAACGCACTGGCTAATTTTCGGGATGCAGTTACCTGCAGAGAAGTTTTAGTCTTACCTTGTACCGCTGATATCAGACGCGATTGTTGAACCGCGCCGACTCCTTTTAATATTCGAAGAGTTATGAACGAAACAGGCTTCTATGACAAACGAGATGCGAGTTTCAAGATTAAGCACTGTTAAATACACGAATACGGACACCGTAAACGGCGAGGAGTGAGAGTAATTGGTAGATGTTCGAAAAATTCGCATGAAAATCAAACCCTGGCGGCTTCCTAAGCCACTTCGCAGGATGGAATGGAGGGGAAGGGAAGAAGGTTGGTAAAGTGGGTAGGTTTCCTTGAGCTCAGGCTTTTTATATAGGTTAGGAGGACTAGGGAGATCCCAAAAATTTGTTTAAAAAAAAAACGTAAGCAGCTATGCCGCATCACTGGAGCTGAGTTTTTAATTGGGGCTTGTTCAGGTTCGAAAATAACATTGCTAATCCCCACATGACCACAGACCACACCTAATACCAAGTCTGAAAACCCTACTCTATCCCTTCCAAAACTATTTAAGAAGTTGAATTAAGAAGAAATATAGTATTTCTTGCTATGCAATAATCATATGAAAACATGATTCCTCAAATTGTTTCTACTTGAGGCTCCTCGAATTATCTTCAAATCTTGATAATCAGCCATTTTAAATCCATTTCGACTCAAATTGATGAGGTCATATTCTTTGTAGTGTGTTTTTAATGTAGAAGAACCTTTTTGGAGATTATGAGCGAAAAAAAATACAAAAAATTTTTTACGTGTATTTTTGAACCACTCCAGTAATTATGTATGCGTTAAACAAAAAAAAAAGAATGTGGTAACGAACGTTCGAAATTAGGGAGCTGTTCCTATTCCATATTGGGTTACTTGAGCACAAGCATTAGAAGTCAGTAATGAACACCAAACATTGCGGTACTATCCGTCCAAAATCGCATGAGCTAAATCGTGTCAGTTGCGCAAGCCAAAAGCAAATTTTTTTGGTTTCCCAAAATATTAGTAAACCAAAATAATATGATAATAATTGAGAACAAGATAACGAATAAATTTTAATTTTGTGAGTTAAATGGAAATGATAGTAATTATAAAAACAAAAAAATAAAATAAAAACGTAAGCAGCTATGCCGCATTACTGGAGCTGAGTTTTTAACTGGGGCTTGTTTTGATTTAGTAATAACCTTGCTTAACCGTTCATGACTACAGGCTACATCCAATACCAAGTTTGAAAACCCCTACTCTATCCTTTCCAAACACGCTTAAGCAGTTGAATTTGGCACAAACGTAATATTTCTTGCCATGAAATAATCATGTGAACAGATATTTCTCAAATTATAACTATTCGAGGGTCCTCAAATTATCTTCAAATCTTGATAATCAGCCATTTTAAATCCATTTCGACTCAAATTGATGAGGTCATATTCTGGTCATTAACTAATCATACACATGAAGTTTGACCTTTCTAGGCAGATTTGGTGATGAGATATGGATGATTCATGAAATTTCCTGCTACATTTTCCCCTTCAAAAGCCATTTTTTGCTCTATCTCCCCTCCAAATTCACTTGAGAAGCTAAAATCAGAATAAGTTTGTCATTTTAGCTCATTTTATCATATGACATACATAGGAATAAAAAATTTTCGACCTCTCGCGTACCCTACCACATTTTTAGATCGATAACCCCTCGCTCTCGCCTCCCAATTTCATGTATGGAAGTGAATTGTGGATATAGTATACTTCTTATCCCAAATAATTATATGAGTTCATATTAATTACATTTTCACCAACTTAAGGCTCCTCAAGCTCTACTCAAATTTCGACAATTTTTACCATCCGCCATTTTGGAGCCATTTTCATCCGAATTCAATAGGTCATATTCTGGTCATCAATTAAGCATACCCCCGAAATTTCACCTTTCTAGGTCGATTTTGTGATGAGGCATGGATGATTCAAAAAATTTCATTACTCAAAACTTTCTCAAAAAGCTATTTTCTGCTCGAACTCCCTTCCAAATGCACTTAGGAAGCTGGAATTTGGATATGTTGGTATCCGTGAATCACTTTTTCATATGCGATCAAGAACACAAAAAATTTAACTATTCGTCTCTTCTCCTGCCTCCCTCAATATTTGAATGATACGCCATTTTGAATTTTATCAAAAATACCAAAAGGCCATTTTTTTCGCATTTTGAAGAAAAACCTCTTACCAAGTTTTGAACGAATTTCATGAATACCCTCCCTATGCTACCTATGGGGAAAAATATATATTATATAAGCCAAAAAGCTAAATATTTGCCAGATGATTACAAATGGTCTGAAGCGGAAACACTTGAAGACCCCTCTCCCCCTGCCCTCTTCTCAGATCAAGTAGGCTGTAATAGCTATCCTTTTCAAGTTAAAAATTCAGCTAGAAAAATCAGTAGATTGAGATTTTTTTAATATTAAAAATTGGTAAGTAGTTACTAAATTAAAGAGAAGGTATAGAATTTATCAGATTTTATGAAGAAATACTAAATTAAAGGGATGTCAAAAAATGAAAAAAAAATATCAAAAAGGATTAAAATGCTCCGAAAAATGTAAAAAAAAAATTGAACAATATTGAGGATAGAGAAATGCTTTAAGGTGCAAAAATATTAAAAAATTCAACAAATATTCATATTCGAAAAAATTTCATAAATGAAAAAAATATTCAAGTAATATTTTAATTTGGTAATTTTTAGCTGAATATTACAGCGATTCTTTTTCATGAATCATAATGTACCTATTGTTGCTACAGTCCACTCAAAAAGAAGTGAAGATATACAACTGGAGGGGTGAAATTTTGCGATAGCGTATTCATAGAAATGCAAATAGACATTTTTTTGTGAAGTTTTTTGATCGAATAAAAAAGTACAAATTCAGGTAGCCCAAGTGGACAAAAAAAAAACTATCAAAGTTGTCCAACAAAGGAAATGGAATTGAAATCGATTTGATGGGGATACTGTTGTGCTGGGTGAAATTTACGAATTTTGACAGACGTAATATCTAATTCTCCCCCATCGAATTTGCAAATTTTTAGCCACAGCTATAACCTCTCTAGGGCTACATCTAAATTCATTTTGATGCAGTTTGCTTTGTTGGTTATTTCCTACGGTAGCTTAAAATGCTTCGATGATTTTAGCTCTTACCTTTTTGTTCCTAACTAGGGAATGTAATTCTAAGATGATGAAAAGTTAACTAAAAATTCAACTCCAGAGATGCGGTATGGCTGCTTATGCTTCATTATTTGACTTTTCAATTCAATTAATTTTTCTGAAAAAAAAAAAAAAAAAAAAAAATGTATGTATTATATTTTAAGTATGAAATTAGAAAATTATTTCTGCTCCAGCCCAACAGTAACTCTTGCTGATCTTGCTATTCGACAGGTTGCTTCTGTACAATACAAATTACAGACACGATTAGCCAGTCATTCTCATTATCATGCAAGGATGTCGCTTTTAATCACTGTCCTTTTCAGAGCTGTATATAGAAAATTAGAGCTCGGAAGGAATAGGAAAATGTATATAAACAATGATCACTGGTACAAGCATATTGATATTCTATTCAAAAGAATCCTAAAAGCCCCTTGAATAAATTTTGAGCTTTGAGGAATCCCTTCTTCCCTCTTTAGTTGAGCCTAATCTTCTTTCGCTGTTGAGCTGGACACAAATCATTATGCTTAATTGTTTACGCAAAAATTATACATATTACGAATACACGTATTACGTATGTAGCCGAGAGACGATTATATAACGAATTCTAGATCTAGTTCTTGAATCTCTTGTTGCGGTATTGTTGCCGCAAAGATGAAAGCGAAGACGACAACATGAGTCACTGGTAGGTTTAATTTTTCAGCCTAGTCAACTTCACCGCTCTTTCGAACTTGAACATCACTTTTTGAGGAGGTAGAGGGAGATGGGAGGCGAGAGAAGGGAAGGCCAAGAAATTGCTCACATTTTTAAGGTCATTAACTATATTTGTTATCGAATCAAGATTAAAAAATAAACCGGATATTATTTTCTGACTGATTAAGAAATTTATGGGACTTAGATAGGCAACTTTTTCTGCTCACATGTACATAAAATTGTCTATCAGGTTTTCTCAATTTATCTTTAGCCTTCCCATATATGTATAGTTTTTTCTTCGATTTCGATGACTATTAATCCAAAAAAAAATTCTCCTACTCCTGCTCCTAGATGACTCGCATTCGCGATTAGTTTCCGAGACCGGAAAAATATAGTACCTATTTGAATCCAAAGCGGCTTCTTTTATCGCGCTCAATGTCAAATAAATCACCAACTATACCGTATACTAGACATGTACTCGAAAAATAATAGTATAAGAAAAAAACAACCCAAAATACTCGTAAGTACACAAAGAATAAGAAGGAAAAAAAACATACGACAACGACGACTTTAATATCCCGAGATGTAAAGATATCCAGATAAAAGCGCAAAGCCTACGATGAACTTAAACAACATGCGAAGGTCGTGAGAATACGAGTGAGAAAAAACCAACGTGACCAGGTAAAGTAAAATCCGAATCAGCGTATACTCGTCATCGGATCGGCGAGAAGGAAAATATGAGAAACCCAATTTACCGAAGAGGTGGCGGAAAATCTACGTCAAATTCGTCTTCCGAGTCCAATCGCGTCCACCCACGACTTGTATGTTCGCGTACGCGAATATACAATGTTAACGTCGTTCGAGCGAGGTGCTACAAAATCAACGTTGTAAACCGACCGAACGACTGGTTTCAACATTCGGATGGTTTTAAATTAAAAAATTTTCGGCGCGGATATATATTATACACGTGTATTACACGTGTCTCGGTCCCATAAACGATTAAAAAAATATTGCCGCATGCGTCCTAGGCTATTACAATTCCCACGGAGTGTATGTGGTCAACATGTGAAGATACAGCCCTGCGGGGTCGAATAACTTGACCCGCAGGCAGGTCCGTTCGCGTTCGTATAGTTTCGGGATCCACCCAACGACAAAACGACTTTACATCATCATCAAGTGTTAAGCATTTATACCGTTTTGATTTTTCCATTAAAAAAGATTACGCCGAGCAGATAAGTAATTAATTTTTTGTTACCGTGTAATTTACCGTTTTATTCGAATCTTTTTATTTTTCGGAATCGCGCGCTCCGTAGGCGCTAGGAATTTCGTTAACTTTTCGAGACACTGTTCGAACGCGATCTCGAAATTACCTATCGAATGCTGTCGTCGCAGCGGCATCGCCTTTCCTCGTACCATTCTATGGGTGATATTTAATTTGCGCGCCGTTTAGTCGGTAAATTAGCTCAGCGGGGTATACCACGCCGTAAACTAGTTTCCATGTTTTTTTTTCGTCATTCGTTCACCGATGACCAATTAATTCGATAAATTTTACTCGATGTGGAATGAATCGTATATCGTCGAGTTGCATAAAAAATCCTTCGATATGTGAATCTATATCTTTGGTCACTTTCTCACTTCTCTGGCAACTCTACGATGTTTTTTGAATGTGACAATATTTCAAATACATCGTCCATCCTTTACGCGAAATTCCACCATATCTTTCAAACTCGATTAAGCTCGCTCTCTTCTCAATATCAACGTAATATTACACTTTCATGGTAACTTTACTTGCTGTTATTTTGGTTAATGCGCGTGAAATTCGTATCCTATCATCCCATTGGTCATAGATTTACGCTGCGATAAATGCAATGATGGCGGATCGCCGTCGAGTCTTCGCTTCGTTACGTCCGAAAAATCTGCACCTGGCTGGATTCGATTTCACCTTGAAAATTTTTCGCCAATGCAATACGAGCTCCGACGTAGTACATAATGATAATACGTACGTCGTGTCGTGAGTAGGGCAGAGTCGGCGCGAATTCATGATACGACGATACCCATCTGAAGTCTAAACGTATATTTGCGATTGCGAGTACGATGAGGTAACAATTCAAGGTAAAACTTAAGTACGTGAAACGTATAATGCATGTAATTGTTGGAAATTTCAGTCATTTCATTGGGAAATAAATGAAATTATAAACGATTTGAATGAGAATCTCTCCACACATTCAGACTCGCGATCAAAATAGGTAGGTAAAAACTGATAATTTTTCATCTTTCACACTTATCATCAAGATCATTCTAAAGCATTTCATATACATATTAAAAATCGATTGTCGGTTATTCGATTATTTTTGAGTTTGATTACTTGAAAAGTCCTAATGAATCAAGAATTAAGGATGCCCAGTCCTGAAAGAAATTTCTGGTGAATTTGTTTATTATCAATACTCATATGGAATTATTTTGAAAAAATCGACAATTGAATGTGTTCAAAAATTTTCAAAACAAATATCATTCGAATTCTTTGAAATAAATAAAAAAAAAAAAAAGTCAACATCCTAATTTAAAAAATCATTCACTCAAAAAATGTGTTTTGTTGGAGGGGAAAAAATGTAAGCAGCCGAGCAGCATTACTGGAGCCGAGTTTCTTCAGAATCTGTTACCTACTTGTGTACACAAGTATATTGCGATTGGATATTTGGAAGGTTTGTACATATTTTATGTGAAAAATAAGCAATTGCATTGCTCTTCATTTAAACAAACTT
Organism: Phenacoccus solenopsis; assembly: GCA_009761765.1. Lineage (NCBI taxonomy): Eukaryota > Metazoa > Arthropoda > Insecta > Hemiptera > Pseudococcidae > Phenacoccus > Phenacoccus solenopsis. The sequence continues at coordinate 32,823,443 of CM019753.1, forward strand.
AAGGTACAGGGGTCTATTTGAACTTACATTAAATTTCAGTTTAAGTTCATTTTGACTATGCGTCGTATGAGCAGGGGCGTAACGAAGGGGGGGATGGGGGAGCTTCCCCCCCAGGTGTTTTGAAAAGTTGGGAAATTTATAATTGTTCAACGCTGAAATTGGGTACTTGAATTTTTTTTGGGAAAATAAAAATTCGAATAAATTTGAACTGGTGCCAACTTATATCATATATACCGCACAAGCAGAGACGTAGCCCCTTTGGCTTTTGGAAAGTTGGTAAATTTGGAGTTTTAGCGTAAAGTTGGTAAACTTGACCTCTTGTGCAGTATTATTACAACAGCTATTTTTAAATTTTTTGAAGACTAAAAAAAAAAAAAAAAAAGGTCAACAGTTGGTAAAATTTCATGATATTAGTTGCAATTTTTGGTTTTCCCCCCCCCCTCCCCTGAAGAATGTCCTCGGTACGCCCCTGCGTATGAGTATGGTAGTCTCAAAAGAATTTAATACAGGTTCAGTTGTAGCTTCATAGGTGCATTATTGATGATTTGATGATGAAACGTGAATGATACGAAAAATTTCATGATCCAATTTCTTTTTCAAAAATTGTTTTCCGATCCAACTCTCCTCCGAGTACACCTACAGGGTCGAAATTGTTAATATGTACATTGATATGGCATACATATGGTGCTACATCAAATGACAATCATATATCAGGTTTCCTGCAACTGCAGATGTTTTTACACCCTTTCGTACATTCGCATCATACCTATTAGGTAATTTCAGTAATTACTGAGGAGCTGCTTCCGCAGTCCTGTACAAGAGAACGATGATTTGTAATGTAAGGAGCGATAATTGGCATAGAACGGAGGGAATTCCGCTTGTAATAGATAACGAACGGTATCGATAAAATCAAACCGGAATTCCACCCGTTGATACGATAGGTGCTTATTTCATTCCCGAAGATTCGTCATTTTTCGCGATTTCGTTATTTCATCGCAATTTGGATCAATTTTTTAAGTTCGTTTATTTACTTATTTTGGTGTGGAGTGGTCATCGAGTAATTATTTCTAGATTCGATGCTGTATGTTTTATTCGTATTTATTGTAATATTGGCGATTGCGATAAAGAAATTTTTTATTTATTTATTTATTTTTTTTTAATGGTTTTATTTACTTTCATTCTTTTTATCAAACTAGAAGGTGTTAAAGTGTTGATTTTTTTTTTTTTTCGTTAATAATATTATTGGAAATAAAGGCATAAAGATTTGGTTCTCTCTTTATAGAACGATTTTACACATATTTTATGAAAACCCTTTTCTAGGCCATTAAGAAAAGCCCAGGAGTTTTTTCGACTTTTCGTTCAATTTTTTTGACTTTTTAATAAACTAAACCTAGTAGGTAATTTTAAATAAAACGTATATTATAAGATGGGCGTTGGCCAATCAACCAATCAACTACGCTTAAAAAATGAATATTTCAACCGAAGCAAAAAAAATAATTTCTCCAATTCCCTATGTTTACGAACAGAAAGAAAAATGCGCGAAAACCCAGAAACACCCACGCACTCGTCCACCTCTCAAGTATTTCGCAGCCGGTCAAAAGTAGGTTACATAGCCGCATCGATCATCCGAAACTACCGGAACGCTACCGTGCTCCTCGGTTTGGTCGTTTCGACGTACGATACGCGCGAGATGCAGCACAAAGAAGCCGGGAATTTCGCACGTGTGAAACGTAGCGACGAAGGTGGCGATAAAAAAGAGTACGCCGCCAGCATCGGTTATTGCGATTGCGTCTGCTCAATTATAACGTCGGGACGCCTTCTGAAGCGTGCGCCCTATTTCACCTGAAATTTCGTTCGGTGCCGGCTCTGCCCACCAATTAGAAGTCCGGGGGTGGACCCGATACGTGATCTGAATACCGAACCAATGGCGAAGCTGCATTAAAAATAGTCGAACGTGACCCGCTGATAAGACACTTCAACCCTCTTCGTCGCAGGTGTATACTCTTTTTTTTTTTTTACCATTATAATTTTTTTTTCTACCCGATTCTCGCGCTTCTTCGCCGCGCGTAAAGGTATACAACCTTTTTTTCTCCTTCGCGTACATGTACATGCGCTAAGAAAAATAATAGCCGGCGCGTGACATCCCCTATCGCGGGCAGGTCGTTTCATCGTTCGCGGGCGTTGTTGGGTTTTTTTGTTGTTTTTGATTTTCCGATTATAGCGCGCGCCAAGTCGTGTATTCTGTTATTATGGCCCAGATAAGTAGGTATTTACGATGGCCGGCTGTACGATGTGACCATACGAGAATTTATTCGACCCAGTGTTAAACGTTAAATACGAGCTGTTTCATTCGCATAAGCGACCATTAGGCGAGAAGTTTTACCCCTTTGTAAAAATTTAGGTCATTTTGGTCGAGAGCTTCCTAGTTCTCGCTTATCGAACGAAAGAAAAAGAATACCAATAGTATACTATTTAGAAAAAGAAAATATTTGTGAAGAATTGTAGGCTTCATTATAGCTGTCAATTCGCCGTATAATAATAAGGTAAACATACGCGTAAGGTTACGACGCGGGGTTATCTTCACACAGAGAAAGCAACCAGATAATATATAATTGTTTATAATTTACGGTCTATAGGTATAAATATTATATACCTCAGTGCGCGCCGTTTTTAAATATACTTACGATTTCATGAAATTCGCACAGGGTGATCGTTAAGTATAGGCTACCGTGTGTGAAAAATCACCGAAACGTCAATTCCGAGCCTAATGCTATACGATAAACAAACTCGTACGTAGGTAATGACGAATAGAAGAAAAATGTCACCGTATGTTTCCCGGAATTCGCCACAAAAAGGGGACACGACCGAGTGCGATATGCGCGTTCGTATAATAATTAAAGAACAACCTGTAGCGATTTTTCTCATTCTCTCTCTTTCTCTCTTAATGTTTTCTTCTTCAAAGTGAAAAAATAATGTCGATAGCCGATACCTTTGGATATGTTACTTTATACTTTTCAACCGCGAATACAGTACGTAATGGATGACTATTTGTCATAAAGGTTATTCACACGACGACGCGCACAACCCAGAACGAGTCTGCCATCGTCAAAATCGATGGCATGCATAACGTTAGCCTGTGCGTACCTATTTATGTACGTTTTTATCTATTATATAGGTAAACGCTTCGGGTAATTATAAACGCTTTAGAATATACGCGTTTTATGGAAATAAAGAATTATCTCCATTGAAAAATAGAAAGCTCGCCGTTGACCTATTATCTTCGGACTAATGTTTATGATAATCGCGTTGTTTGTCGCAGTAGCCTCAGTATAAAAGGTACATATACATAGTATCTATGTGGTCATTATTTGGAACCTTTTTTTGGGCCAGATATTGCCTAATAATTGTATTAGTACGTTTGGAAAAATACCATAATGACGAAAGTAAAAGTGAGAATATTATGGAGGATTGTCGATTTTATTCACCTGGATTTCAGCAGCTATGAAATCATCAGCTATATATATACGATGATGAAATATTATTCAAGAAAGTGATTTAGTTTGATGAAAAATTTTCCTTATCAGTCGTCATGAGGAATATTGATTTCATCGGGCTCAGACGCCTTCTGAAGCGTGCGCCCTATTTCACCTGAAATTTCGTTCGGTGCCGGCTCTGCCCACCAATTAGAAGTCCGGGGGTGGACCCGATACGTGATCTGAATACCGAACCAATGGCGAAGCTGCATTAAAAATAGTCGAACGTGACCCGCTGATAAGACACTTCAACCCTCTTCGTCGCAGGTGTATACTCTTTTTTTTTTTATTTACCATTATAATTTTTTTTTCTACCCGATTCTCGCGCTTCTTCGCCGCGCGTAAAGGTATACAACCTTTTTTTCTCCTTCGCGTACATGTACATGCGCTAAGAAAAATAATAGCCGGCGCGTGACATCCCTATCGCGGCAGGTCGTTTCATCGTTCGCGGGCGTTGTTGGGTTTTTTTGTTGTTTTTGATTTTCCGATTATAGCGCGCGCCAAGTCGTGTATTCTGTTATTATGGCCCAGATAAGTAGGTATTTACGATGGCCGGCTGTACGATGTGACCATACGAGAATTTATTCGACCCAGTGTTAAACGTTAAATACGAGCTGTTTCATTCGCATAAGCGAACATTAGGCGAGAAGTTTTACCCCTTTGTAAAAATTTAGGTCATTTTGGTCGAGAGCTTCCTAGTTCTCGCTTATCGAACGAAAGAAAAAGAATACCAATAGTATACTATTTAGAAAAAGAAAATATTTGTGAAGAATTGTAGGCTTCATTATAGCTGTCAATTCGCCGTATAATAATAAGGTAAACATACGCGTAAGGTTACGACGCGGGGTTATCTTCACACAGAGAAAGCAACCAGATAATATATAATTGTTTATAATTTACGGTCTATAGGTATAAATTATATACCTCAGTGCGCGCCGTTTTTAAATATACTTACGATTTCATGAAATTCGCACAGGGTGATCGTTAAGTATAGGCTACCGTGTGTGAAAAATCACCGAAACGTCAATTCCGAGCCTAATGCTATACGATAAACAAACTGGTACGTAGGTAATGACGAATAGAAGAAAAATGTCACCGTATGTTTCCCGGAATTCGCCACAAAAAGGGGACACGACCGAGTGCGATATGCGCGTTCGTATAATAATTAAAGAACAACCTGTAGCGATTTTTCTCATTCTCTCTCTTTCTCTCTTAATGTTTTCTTCTTCAAAGTGAAAAAATAATGTCGATAGCCGATACCTTTGGATATGTTACTTTATACTTTTCAACCGCGAATACAGTACGTAATGGATGACTATTTGTCATAAAGGTTATTCACACGACGACGCGCACAACCCAGAACGAGTCTGCCATCGTCAAAATCGATGGCATGCATAACGTTAGCCTGTGCGTACCTATTTATGTACGTTTTTATCTATTATATAGGTAAACGCTTCGGGTAATTATAAACGCTTTAGAATATACGCGTTTTATGGAAATAAAGAATTATCTCCATTGAAAAATAGAAAGCTCGCCGTTGACCTATTATCTTCGGACTAATGTTTATGATAATCGCGTTGTTTGTCGCAGTAGCCTCAGTATAAAAGGTACATATACATAGTATCTATGTGGTCATTATTTGGAACCTTTTTTTGGGCCAGATACTGCCTAATAATTGTATTAGTACGTTTGGAAAAATTCCATAATGACGAAAGTAAAAGTGAGAATATTATGGAGGATTGTCGATTTTATTCACCTGGATTTCAACAGCTATGAAATCATCAGCTATATATATACGATGATGAAATATTATTCAAGAAAGTAATTTAGTTTGATGAAAAATTTTCCTTATCAGTCGTCATGAGGAATATTGATTTATCGGGCTCAGATGCATGATTTACCATATTTAGGGACTAGTGATGGCGATACCGTATCGATATTTCCAGGTATCGATATTTTTCAAAAAATATCGAGTACATCTTTATCGATACTCAGCTGTTCGATACTTCCTCGATATCGATATTTCAATTCTGGTATCGCTTTAGATACCTACTTAATAAAATTTGTTATTTCGCGTAAATACTGTAATAACCTCTGATTCCTATTTGACCGATTATTGATAGGTTAACATGTACTCACATAAAATTATTTTTACGAAATTTTTAAATTGGTAAAAACTACAATTTTAAAATGAAAACTTGCAAAACCATTGATGGAATTGAGTATACAGAAATTTTGCAAAAAAAAAAAAATAAATAATAATAATAATAAAATGAAAGAGTAGGTAATACTTGAAATTTCAGTCATAATTAAGTAAAATAACTCATGCCACCTCGTGTTCTAATTACTGCGAAATTCAAAAGTTCTACCAAACCTATCATTCAAAATTTCATCAAGTACATTAAGTCGTTTCCAAAATGTTACCCATTGTCGCTACGAAAACTTGATTTTTTAAAGCCTAAATATTATAATATTCATTTTTGTTTGCTTAGAAATCCGTGGGTACTGCCGGTACTGGTTATGGTTACGTTACGGTTACTGAGCAAAGAACTACAAAAACTTGATTATTTAGGCCCTGAATATTAAAATCCCAATTTTCCTTTGATGACATATCTACGTCTGAAATGGAACTTTTTGAGATCAAAATCATCAAAATCTACTTCATTGGGAGAGGCTGACGAATTGCGTAAAGGTTTTTGTGCAAATTTGTTCAATAATACAATTCTCAAAGTTCATCAGTTCTATCTATCCTCAAAAATTGGCGCGAAATGATTCGTTTTTACTGTGTTTTTAAAATATTTATTCAACTACTGCTACTCATTAACTTTATTTTTCTCCAAAATTTCAAATGCTTTCATCAAACTTCTTCATTTGAATAAAAAGCTTGAAAAGAAAACGCGATCTCGTGTCAAATCACACTTTATCACCTTCCAAAAATTCCGAAAAATAATCTAAGGATAACCAAGCTTGGAAGGTCTGTTCATAACATTTATCGTCGCGATTTCGAGTCATCCATGGGATTTACTTTAGTCATCGCGGTAGAATCAATAAACTTTACCGACTTCACATACGAACAGCTTTCGAGAAAAAGTCACTCTATAACTCCTCAAAGCTTCGAATTGATGCTTTGAAGTTCATTCGATTCATCATGTCAGAACGAATCATTTGATCCGCATATAAATAGAGAAGGAAAGGAAGAAATAAAGACAAAAGACTGATTTCTCTGGAAAACGACTCACTTTTATGGGAAATTTATGAGAATCGAAGTAATGGAGGATAAAATTTCCACGGTCGAAATATCATCCATTTACCTGTAGGAAAACTCTCTAGCGAGAAATTGACGAAAAATGGATGCGATCGTGAAATTGAAACCTAAAGTTTGCCAAAATTAAGTAGATACATATAAAATCGAGTTTTTTAATATTGATGATTCAAAAACTTCGTAATTTCTTTGATAACTCGTATTAACATACTAGTGAAAAATTTGATGCTTTTCAAAGAAATCACTTTAGGGGTAATGTAAGAATGGTTGAATTTTTAAAAAGTTGTTAAGTAACGATTTTTCAGTCCTCGTGAAGGCAGAGTGTACTCGTGACTTTTAAATGAGAAAAATTTCGTATTAACTAAAAATCAATTTTTCTCATTTTGATCTTATTTTAGCAAATGTGCCGAATTTATAATGAAAAATTTATCGATTTTTTGGACGAGTATTTTCATTAAATTGTTCCATTAGCTACCCCTTCTTCCTCCAAAAAACCCTCAGAGCTGCTCGACTCCAAACACCATTCATTTTCAAACCAAGCTCATATTCTAGCTCCGAAGACATTCTTAAGTTCGTTTGTTATCGATCTACATTACGACGCTGGTTGTTCGTTGGCGTATTTTCATTTAATATTAAAATCAAAAATACCCGACCAGAATATATAATTCGGTATCTTGGTACCTACGTTGTTCGTCTGCGGATCGATATTCTATATAGGAAATGTAATAATAAAACGACGTTGGCGTTGCGTACACCGCGACCATAGCGTACAGCATCCATTGCAGCAGTCATAGTAACCTACATCGAGACCCTTTCGTGATTTTCATCCCTTTCGAGTTAATTTGGGTCGCGAGTTCTCATGGGACGAAGGTACTTTTACGAGCAGCCGACTTCTCGGTTAAACTTCTTCGTTCGAATTTTCCGATAGTAGGTACGAACGAGCGCCAGTTCGAAGACTGTTTTTTTCCAAAACAGATATCTCATAAACTCGTTCTATAAAGTATACGAATTAAATGCGTGTACGAACGTGAACGCCTGTAAATTCCGGTAGTCGGTGCGTATTCCATACGGTGTCATTTAGTAAACAGTCGCGTATGATTAATGCACGAGGAAAATATTAATTCGTGTAAATACGGCGACTGTAAGAAAAACCACCTCGGGTACGATTTCAATTGAATGTAAAATAAACACTTCATTTTATATGCGCGAGTCGCGGCGCGCGAATCCGAATCGTGTTTATTTAGAAGCGTTTTATTTTTAATTTATTAACTTACACGACTCCACACGGGGTATCAGCCATTTATTAATTAACCGACACCAGCGAGACAGCGCCGCAGCCAGCTACATCGGTGTATTTCTTAATCCTGGCTCGCGTATTCTGCGCTTGAAAACAAGAGCTGTACGCGACGTTTAGGCGAACGCGAAAATTATGTGTTCGTCGAGCATCGCGACCGAATAGCTCGACTAATTCGGTGGAAAAAGCGTCTTTACGGAGTCGCGGAACGTGTTTATGACATCCTAGTCGAGGATTTAAGCGTTAAGCTCGATAAATATATTATTCGGATGCATGGCGTATACGAAGAGTACACCAATCCCTGGTCCAATTTAACTAAAAGACCGTTGGCATTGTTCGAGTCGTAAAAAACCGCGGCGTCGAAGAAATTTTTCGACGAGTCGCCGCCTCAGCGCCACCTCGTCGTGGGAAAATCGTACGCCATGTTGGCTCGCGAAATGTAAATTAACAACCACGCTCTCGCAGTTACACTCGTTCGCCGTTAATAATACGTTGGACGGTATAAATTTATCGTCGCAGTCACCCTTCTGTATAAAGACGTCGACGAGCATATCGCTCGCTAATCGAGCATTTACAAGCAGCCATTAAAAGCGATGAAGTCACCCGCGACACCCAACAGGCTGTCGCGAGCTAATTAACCGACGACGATACGCTGTACACCATAATCATTCCATAGGTGGTATAATACGAGTAATTCCGAGAAGCGTCGTCATTTTTCCGCATCCCTTCACGCCAAACCCCATCCCTACGTTAGCCTCCCTCCGACGTATTAGACCTTTAAACAATCTTAAGCAATATTCGAGGATTATGTCCGTCGTATCGACGTGGCGAGGGCGAATGGTCATACGCGCGCCCGAACAACAGACCTATAAGCTGTTATCTGTGTCCCTTATTCTACATTACAACATAACTTACGAACTTGCAACCAATATGTTGGCATTCATAAATCATTGTTAGAGGACGACTTTCCACCTACCCCCTCCGCACCGCCTTTCCCGCAAGCGTTAAAACATCCACTCGTACGCCGTCCTAACGAAATATTACGTCATTTATATGGAAATCTAACGTCATACCGAGATATGAATGAAAAATTGAAGGCTTTGACCCCCGGTCTTCTGAAGTGGTCTTTTTTTCTTCTCTCTTTTCGGCTTCTTAACTTCCGGCCTATACGGTGTACGACGATGTCGCCCCGTGTATAAGACTCGATCTGAAGCTTTAGCTTTATTAGCTTCATTTTTATACGAGATTTGCCGCGGTCTTTTTTTTGCGCGCGTTGTGTTTTTCGAGGTCGTTGGGCTTTTTTCCTTTACTCGTGGTCTTCGCGAGCTTTATAAATAACTCTCGTACGGGGTATTGATAGGGGTTATTTTTTTCCAAGGTTTATCGTCGCGGTCAGCGTAATTTAACGTTTAAATTGTTTAAATTCGCGATTTATTTCAGCCCCGAGGTTCAGTCTAGGGTTTCGGAGAATTGGTATCGAATCGCTGAGGCAAGCTAATCTTGTATATGAAACTTTCATTCGGAGGGTTGTTTAGACTACGAAGCCGTTCATTTACTCCACTCATCAGTACTTGGTATTCAAAATATGCTTATTAAGGAGATTAGAAATTTAATTTTATTAGTGCATATAGCATGGGATCCTTTTTAGCTGAGTTTTTGACTTCTTCAAATCTTTGCGTTTCAAACCATTTTTAATCAATTTTTCCCCCACGCGTAGCGCCGCTTGGTATTCATGAAGTTTGCTTAAACCTTGGTGTGAGACTCTTCTTAAAGATCTAACTAAAAGACTTTTTTGTTTTTTCGAAAAAATTCAAAATGGCGGATCACTCAAATTTTAAAGAAGGCTAAGAAGAGGGGAAAATAGCTCAAATTTTTGTTTTTGATCTCGTATGAAAGAGCGAGTCACGGACACCAACATTTCCAAATTTGAGCCTCCTAAGTGTATTTTGAGACGAGTTGAAGCGAAAAACGACTTTTTGAGGAAGTTTGGAGTGATGAAATTTCTTGAATCTTCCATACCTCGTTCACTAAATCAAACTAAAAAGGTCAAACTTTGCGTGTGGCGTTCGTTGGTGACCAGAATATGACTTCTTGAATTTGGATCAAAATGGATCCAAAATGGCGGATTATCCAAATTTGAGTAGAGCTTGAGGAGCCTCAAATTAGTAAAAATGTAATTAATATGAACTCATATGATTATTAAGGATAAGAAGTATACTATATCCCCAATTTACCAATATACATTGTGTTGGGAGGGGAGAGGGAGAGGGAGGGGTTATCGAACTTGAAATGTGGTGGGTATACAGAAGAGATCTAAAATTTTTATTGTGATGTTATATGATAAAATGAGCCCATGTGACCAACTTATTCTGATTTTAGCTTCCCAAGTGAATTTAAAGGAGAGTTAAGGCAAAAAACCGCTTTCAGAGGGGAAACTGCCTCAGGAAATTTCATGAATTATCCATATCTCGTCATCAAATCGGCCTGGAAAGGTTAAACTTCGTGTGTAGGATTAGTTCATGACTAGAATATAACCTCTTCAGTTTGAGTCAAAATGTATCCAAAATGGCGGATCATAAGGATTTGAAGATAATTTGAGAAATATGTGTTTATATGATTATTTCATGGCATGAAATACCTACTACGTTTGTTCCAAATTCAACTTCTTTAGTGGTTTTGGAAGGGATAGGGTAGGGGTTTTCACACTTGATATTAAATGTGGTCTTTAGTCATGAACGGTTTACGTTATCACTAAACCAGGACAAGCTCCAGTTAAAAATTCAGATCTAGTAATGCAGTATGGCTGCTTGCGTTTTTTATTTTTTATTCAATAGATAATTAAGTATGTCTCATGATTATCATCAAAATCAGCGCAAATTTATAGATTTTGCTTCCCTAGGTCAATGTAAGTTCATCTTGTCCCATTGAAATGCAATTATTTTTAAAGTTAGTTATGGTCTGCCTCTTCTTCCTTATACGATCTAAGACTCTACGCTCGTGCAATTATGAATCACTTTTTGACTCATAAATTGAAGATTAATCATGGCAATAAGCGCTAAAAAAAATGGTTTTACGAAAAAATGTATAATTCCTTTAGAGTGAGAAATGTGTAAGAGAAATAATTTAAAAAAACTCCAGGAAAATGGAAAAGTTTTGAAAATTTAAAAAAAAAAAACAATAATTTCTATGAAAATGTGTGAAAGTGGTAAAAAAATATGTCCGAAAAATTGAAAAACATTTAACAATAAACTGGAAAACTTCTTCATGTTCGGTAACCTTCTGCTATTACAAAATAAGATAATTAATAAAACACTGAAATTAATAATTATAAATAATAAAATTATCAGAATAGATGCACGAGTTGATGATTTCAATATAAATAAACAACAAAGATAAATAAAAGTTACTAATAACTGCGCGACTAGTGCGCGTAGGGGTCTGGCAGATCTTTGCTTCATTTTTTTCATTGCCCTCCGTAGTCTGTTAAATATAGCTTGAGAATTTTTAACAGCGCAAAATTAGGCAACAATTCATACATGGTTACTCAAAATGTGGATTATTTATTACAAACTAGGTAAATATGTTATTACCTACTGGCTCATCGAATTTAGCAGGAAACATATTCGCTGTATTTTTTTTTTGTGGTTTACTATTTCGACAATTCGATCAGCATTTTCGATTTGAACACATTTCGGGTAGTGATGAAGTCGTGAAAATTGTTGCACTTTTTGCCTAACTTTGCGCTGTCAAAAAGTCCCAAGCTATATTTGACAGACAGTACACTAACAGTCCTATACTATAATGACAATGATTACAAATGGACGGCATTATGCAACAATGTTCTAAGTGAAATTTTCATCAAAAATGAGATTTATACATTTTTGAAATCTGTATAGCACCGTAATTAACATACCAAAATTTTAATAATGAAAAACTGTTCTTTTTAATTTAAAAACGCGAACGAGTAACTACAATCTTGTAACAGCAGTTTTCAATTTCGCAACATTGACCTAAGGTACCTAGGTGTATTTTTTCTTGGAAAATTCATCTGTTGTTCATTTTCGTTTGTTGTGATCGTCTTTGTGATAAACTGATAAGCTGACCCATGTTCAAACCAACATCAGTAAACTTGTTCAAACGTAAATTTTTCTGTAAATTACAAAATTGATAAAAGAAAATTTGATGCGTCGATTAAATGAGTAAATTAGTGGTATAAGTACGTGATATTTACCAGAAGATGTTTCATTACTTTCATTGCCACATATAGGTTTAGGCACCGTCAAATCTAGAGGTACTTCGTTCATTATTTTTAAATAGAAAGAGATATTTGCTTTTACAAATGTAAAACTGCGTAACGGACTAACGGTGAAGATGTAAAACATGAATTCTTATTCTTCTGTGTCTTTCAAAACAAGGCTTCTGATTGGTTGATGCGAAATAAGTCATTGTTACGAAATAGGAAATTGTTTTTTATGGAATTAAAATATTGAAAATGTTCATTTTTCTTGATAAATTAACAATAAAATGCAAATCTTATAATTTGTAAAGATTCTTTATTGCAAACAACGGAACTAAAATATCACAGGATTACATAATTATATTGATATGAAGTATTTTACTGTATTGTCAAAGTAAGATAGGTCATGATGCTTTTCTTAGAACGAGCCAAAGTACAGTTAGGACATTGTTGCGTAATGTCATCCAAATGGTGTATTAAAATTGTTCAATTGATTAGGAATGCATTCGACTTTAATATTTATTGACGGAATTGTTCATGAATGAATTGGACATCCAATGAAGTTAAAATTAATTGAATTGGAAAGTTAAACGGAATAATTATTCTATAATCTGTTTCATAAAGTTAAAATTAAAGTTTTGTTTATAAATTATGTAAGAATTAAATTTATTATTAAAATTTAAATATTCATGATATCAAAATCATCGATTTCTAATAATTTTAATTAGTACTAGTGTCTCCTCGCCCCTTCGGGGATCGCAATAAAAATTAAATGAAGAAAAAAAAGTTATTTTATCAGACAAGCACAGCTACATTCCAAACTGCACAACCCAATTTATTCTTAGTTGTTACCTCCACCAAAAGTTCTTCCTTTCAGGATGGGCTCGCCCCTTTATATTTTTGTATACCTGCCATTCTAAACAATTTTACTACTTTATCTTTGCTCTTGTCCATGTACAAAGTTTTCATTAGAATTTATCACATTTTTCCCTTTGTATACATGATATTCAAAACAAGGATGCGCGCGCATCTCAAAACCGATTTCATTTCGATTTTAATATATAGAGAGACAAAGCTTTTATTAAAATTTATCACCTTTTTCCCCTTTGTATACCTGCTATCCTTTATATACTTTTTATACCTGCTATTCAAAACAAGGATGCGCGCGCATCTCAAAACCGATTTCATTTTGATTTTAATATATGGAGAGATATTATTAAATTTAATTTCATTATTGAAACGGAAAGATTTGAAGACCCCACCTTACCCCGACCCTCCTTCCAAAATCAGGTAGACTGTAATAGCTATCGTTTTTAGGTTGAAAACTCGTCTAAAAAACAAAAAATTCACAAGTAAGAGAAGAAAGGTGCGGGGAATGAATTAAACGTATACGCGGGTGCTTCGTAGTTATTTGATTGTGGTCCCTATCTTTGAATGTAGAAGGCTACTACACAATAAGCGAAGGCGCAAAGCTCATTATGTAAGAATGGATGTTCACATTATTTTTTAATAGTTGCATTATATTTTTATGCAATTTTACTCTTCAGTCGTCCATTTCAGCGTTTTTTGTGGCGTCTTCTTTGTGTAAATGGTTGGCAAAAGCCTCCTTACCAAAACCTCGCGCTGCCACTGCACAATAACCTTCCACAGCAATACCTGCAATTCTCCAAATTCACCTTAAATTCATAAAACGCCAACCAACGCAATAAATCGCCTTATTCGCCCATTAAACGCTCCGATATCATTCGGAATACGAAATCATCGGTATTAAATATGATAAAGATAAAATGTAGCCCATACCCGCATCGTAAATCACACCGCACGTCGACATCGATCGGCTCATGAATGAATGACATGGAATACCCGCCGGCGCACCGGCCATTGACCATCTCGCCGAACTGGTTACACCAGGCGTACATTTACGGCGCAACGATCGGCAATACATTTGTCACGTAGGACTTCGTACGCGTATAATGATCGACCAGCAGGCACCGGTGACTTGGGTAATTTCGCGTTAAGGGCCGTAAATCACGGTAAAATGTTACGAGGCGAGAGGAATGGAATAGCCAACGTGTTGCTGGGCCGATATTAATAGCGACGCGTTCGCCATAGAGCGGAACAAAAAACAAATTAAAAGGTGCATATACGGGGCGATAAAGGCGCGGAGTAAAACAGTAAAAGGCCGCTTCTATAACCTATACCGAAGAGGGCTGGTAAAATGGACGGTACGGTGAGTGAAAAATGATGTCTTTGAAATTGCAATACTGTATGATAAATGTATTGCGATTTCTCGCGCTATACGTATCGTATTGCCAGTATGGCAAGAGGTGTAAAGAATTCGCCGTCGGCGTGAAAACAAGAATAAAAAAAAAACAACTCGGCAGGGTGAGAAAGTCCACCGCCTAATACGAGGACGCGGTGGCATGTTTTTTCTCGTGTTTCGTCGTCGTCTCTTCTTCGTTGATCGCGTAGCATTAATGTAAAAGCCATCTATTTTAAAACAAGGGTTAGGGGAAATTTTTTTTATTTTCCTTTAACAGACGGTAAAGGCCGTCTTGGAGGATTTGTTACGCTCGTAAATAAAAGTTTCGCTTTTTCGACCAAGAAGGAAAAAAAAACACCAACGTAACGCGCCACCGCTACGTAGAACCGAAGAAGTGTTTTTACGTGTTTTATACATTTTAAAAAGATTTATGGTTATCAATTGAAAAAAATAAAATCGCGTCGATTGCTACCAAAGGTGTAACGTCGCTTCGGTACGCCAACCGATTCGACGAAATTCCACGCTTCGCCGCCATTAATATGGAAATTCCGCGTACTCGATACGACGCCCGGCTCATTTGGCCGCCGGTTAAACAACGACTAAAAAGTTTATAGCGTAATTTCTATAAATAAAGTTTTCGCGTAACGTCGATCGCGGCAATTAACTTTTATTGTATAAAAAACCCGAGGAGGGGGTCTGCAGCGAGGTAATTATAAACTCGATTCTACGAGCGGCTAATTTAATTGGAAAAACTCGACTGCGCTCCACCTTTTGTAAACAAGATGTTATTCTTTACTTTTGTGCCGCCGCGAATAAAACGCGCGCCGTACAGGAAATTATCGGGCGCGTTCCGCCTTTTCGCTTACGCGTTCCGCTGAACACCGGGTATAGATGGTAGCGTTCGCGTCTCGAAGGGGAGCGCCCGCGCGGCCACATCAAAGTAATCCAACCGTCACTGGTTGATCCGTTCAACTCGATTAACATTCATGACACCGTCTTCGGTAAGAAGATTAGTTTCAAGAAAGTTATAAAAACTTTGGGACAAACTTAATTACATTACGACAAGATTGAGCAACGCATCAAAGTATATAGCGAACGAACGCTCCGGCCCGGCTCAGTGTTGCCGTATGCGGCCTCCAAATTACCAAAGTTTTTCTCATTTTATTGCACGCCGATTCGAGCGCTATAATAAGCGGAGCTAGGATTAAAATCATTATTCTCGCCAGAATATCTGCCATAACATTACATATATCGAAGAATATTGCGCGCCGGAATGTATATAAATTGAAAAAAAGAAATCTCAATCATTGCGAATGGTTGTGTAATAATTGTCTCAAAATTAGGAAAGTTATTCGCATAATTCGGAGCGTTCTTGAAAAGTTTTGAAACGAAATATTCCTATACTTGTGATAATAGATGATAAGTAGTTATTATTCAAGTTTTTACCCTCAGGAGTTGTAAAACCGTCATGAAATCATAGGCAAAATAATGTAGAAAAAAAATCTAAATTTGGTATTACTGTTATGGTCGTGCGTTGATTATTACAACTTCATCGAATAATTGAGAGGTCTAGGTGCAAACAAGAGATGTTCCAAATTTTACGAAAATGAGTTACGCATATCACTGGATAGAGCATTTCCAGGCGCATCGAACGGTAAAAAAAAATATCCTATCTTTTTTTCTTCAGTGTGAAAAGTGCCTTCAAAAAATTGGATTGGAGGCAAAAGTGACATGCTGATTCGACGCTTCTTCATGAAAAGTAAGCTTAAAAAAAATGTTAGGAGTAAGAACTGATATGTTCCAACACAAATTGTGGTCCCGAACCCCCATGTGGAGAGATTTTTCAATTTTTATTTTATTTTTTGGAAACATGTTTTAAAACTCCAACTGATTTATTAAACTAGTAATCTCCTCGGACGAGAGATATTCGCCTCTCCTGAAAAAAAAAAAAGGTTTTTGGAGCATGTCTTGCGTTTGCACCTAGACCCCTCAATTGTAAATATAACAGCACGAGTAGCCCACATATATTTGATATACTATCCATCCAAAATAGCATGAGCTAAATTGTAAGAAATGCATCGCTGAAAGCCAAAACGAAATATCATCAGGGTTTTCCAAATTAGATTTTGTTTACTCTCATTTTTTTTTTTTCTTTTTGATTTGATTTACAAAAACAAACACGATCAAACGTGCTATCAGAAAGAAAGTGATTTTTTAGCTGAATTTTTAATTTGAAAACGATAGGTTTTACAGTTTACCGGATTTGGGAAGGGATGGTCGGGGAGGGTGAGGGTTTTAAAATCTTCGCGTTTTAGACCATTTGTAATCATCTGGCAAAATGTCCAACTTTTTGGTATATATATTTTCTTTCCTCACGCGTAGCGCGAACGCGTATTCATAAAATACGCTCAAAATTTGGTGAGAGGCTCTTCTTGAAAATGCGCAGAACAACCTTTTTTATTTTTTCGATAAATTACAAAATGGCGGATCACTCAAATTTTGAGGGGGGCTGGGGAAGGGGCAAATAGCTCAAATTTTTCGTTTTTAATTTCATATGAAGAGTGAGTTACGGACACCAACATATCTAAATTTCAGCTTCTTCAGTGCATTTTGAGGAGAGTTAGAGGAAAACCTGTTTTTGAGGAAATTTCGTTTTTTGTGTTCCACGTGTAGCACCGGCGGGTGTTGATAAAATTTGCTCAAAATTTGGTGAGGGACTCTTATTAAAAATGCGCAGAAGTATTTTTTTCTTGTTTTTTCTATAAATTTCAAAATGGCGGATCACTCAAATTTTGAGGGGGAGTGGAGAAGGGGTAAATAGCTCAAATTTTTTGTTTTTGATCTCATATGAAAGAATAAGTCACGGACACTAACATATCCAAATTTCAGCTTCCTAAGTGCATATTGAAAGGAGTTGGAGTAAAAAACGGTTTTTTGAGGAAGTTTTGAGTCATGAAATTTCTTGAATCTTCCATACCTCCTCACCAAATCAACTTAGAAAGGTCAAACTTTGTGTGTAGGGTTAGATGGTGGCCAAAATACGACCTTTTCAATTTGGGTCAAAATCGATCCAAAATGGCGGATAATCGAAATTTGAGTAGAGCTTGAGGAGCCTTAAGTTGGTGAAAATGTAATTAATATGAACTCATATAATTATTTGGGATAAGAAGTATACTATATCCACAATTCACTTCCATACATGAAATTGGGAGGGGAGAGGGAAGGGTTATCGATCTAAAAATGTGATAGGGTACACGAGAGGTCGAAAATTTTTTATTGCTATGTCATATGATAAAATGAGCTAAAATGACTAACTTATTCTGATTTTAGTTTCTCAAGTGAATTTGAAGGGGAGTTAGAGCAAAAAATGGCTTTTGAAGGAGAAAATGTAGCAGGAAATTTCATGAATCATCCATATCTCATCACCAAATCGGCCTAGAAAGGTCAAACTTTATGTGTATGATTAGTTAATGACCAGAATATGAACTCATCAATTTGAGTCGAAATGGATTTAAAATGGCTGATTATCAAGATTTGAAGATAATTTGAGACCCTCGAATAGTTATAATTTGAGAAATATCTGTTCACATGATTATTTCATGGCAAGAAATATTACGTTTGTGCCAAATTCAACTGCTTAAGCGTGTTTGGAAAGGATAGGGTAGGGGTTTTCAAACTTGGTATTGGATGTAGCCTGTAGTCATGAACGGTTAAGCAAGGTTATTACTACATCAAAACAAGCCCCAGTTAAAAACTCAGCTCCAGTAATGCGGCATAGCTGCTTACGTTTTTATTTTATTTTTTTGTTTTAATAATTACTATCATTTCCATTTAACTCACAAAATTAAAATTATTCGTTATCTTGTTCTCATTATTATCATCTTATTATTTTGGTTTACTAATATTTTGGGAAACCAAAAAAATTTGCTTTTGGCTTGCGCAACTGACACAATTTAGCTCATGCGATTTTGGACGGATAATACCGCAATGTTGGGTGTTCATTACTGACTTCTAATGCTTGTGCTCAAGTAACCCAATATGGAATAGGAACAGCTCCCTCATTTCGAACGTTCGTTACCACATTCTTTTTTTTTGTTTAACGCATAATTACTGGAGTGGTTCAAAAATACACGTAAAAAATTTTTTGTATTTTTTTTCGCTCATAATCTCTAAAAAGGTTCTTCTACATTAAAAACACACTACAAAAATTTTTATGTAAAAATAAAAAATAATTTCAAGTGGTGGCGCATTGAAATTTAATAATGCAATTTCTTATAGGTAAAAAAAATACAAATAATAATTTTTTTATTTTTCAGATTGACAATTATACCTACCAAATATATTCCAAGATTAAGGAAATGAGGTTAAGAACAGAAAACTCGTTCTTGAGTTAATGGTGGTTTTGGGTACTTTTAGTCACTAAAAAACGACTGAAAACCACCAGGAGGCTTGCATCACCTTAAAAACGAATTTGAAGAAAACACTTTTTTTGCAAGTGGCCTTTTTTGAAATGACAAAATTGAGGTTAAGGCAACAGTAATGTCAGAGAATGAGGTTAAAAAAAAATCCTGTTCAGAAACAAGAAAGTTTATTTTCCACCAAGTTTCATGAAGGTACGAGGTATACGTTCTGTGTTACACGAAAAAATGTAAAAAAATTCTCACCAAAAAATACGCAGTCAAACTTTAAACCTAATTTCCCAGAAAAGTGATTTTTGCTCTTAACCTCATTTTCTTATTCCACATCACATATTCTATAATAAATCGATTTTTCTATTACTAAGCGAGTTTTTCATTTTTAGTGTAATTTTTGCATTAAATGAAATGCTGATTTTTCTACCCTATGTGCCACCATTAAATTTCACTTTTTTCAATGAATTTTTGAAGTATTATTTTTTCAAATCAAAACGAATAATATTAGAAATTATGAAATTGAAATTCAAAAAAAAAAAAAATGAAATTTGAACCACCCTAACAGTTACCTTTTACCAGATCGCGAATCTGGTAAAATTACATTTTTCGTATTGTCGGCGCTCGAAAATTTCGTCGCTTTAAGAAGTTTAATGAAAACTGCGATTCATCACCGCCGCTGCGATTGGGACCAATTACGATGAATTAATAAAACGCGTGTCGGCTCGAAAAAAGCCTCTAATTTTCGACTAACTTTTTCTACCCATTTCGCGGAGTCGTAGTCGCGAAAATATACACACATACAAATAAATGGTCGTTATGATAATAATAAAAAGAGGGAAAGAAGTGATTTAATACTCGAAGATAGCAGCTACCATGTTTCATTTCGCGTATACTCCTCGTCTCGCAACGGCGTGCCGGCGTTTTGTCGAGCAGACTTTTTTTTTCTTTTTAAAATACATTTTATTTTGCCCACGAGACCGCGAAAGTCACCGTTTTACGCGACACCGCCGAACGCGCGGTGGCGGAGGCGGTAAAATGCGGTGTGAACTAACATTATTCATAAAGTTTATCTTCAATCTGGATGGCACTTCTTATTTCAGGCTGTTTACTACATCGAGCATTGAAATATGTTCGGGGCTCGGTGTTCCTCTCTCAAGTTTTTTTTTTACAACTTCGCCGCGCTTTATTTCAAGCCGTTTTAATTTATTCTCCGTCCTCCTTTCCCTTCGCTTCGTTGTAAATATTACGACGTCACTTTTCGTTTCAATTTTGATTATCTCGACGAGTATAATGAATTTCGCTCTCGTTCCCGTTTAATTTATCGTCCGCTAATTGTTACCCTCTTCTCTTCCATCTTTTGGTGTAATCATCTTGATATGGACACCGACAACCTATATCTGTACTATAATGAAACTTCGTGTACACGTATTCTGAAAATTAGGCCTACAGCTGCGCGCCATTTATCGAACAAACACGCGTTTTTTCAGTTCGCCGGCCCAAAAAAAAGAACGCCGCGAAAAAACGCGTGATTGGAATATTTACGAATGTTTTCTTGTATTTTCAACGTTTTCTTACGCTAGTATTTTTGTGAATATAAAAGGTTTCGCGCTACCGTGCGCCTTATTCCGCCACAACCGCAAAATATATACGTATATAGAAAGGCAACCAAAGCGAAACATTAAGCGTATAAGGCTTCCCTACGCGTCTCCGTTCTAAATATTGAAATGCAGCTATATACGACGTGACGAGCATATCAGACAAAAAATAATTTAATATTTAAATAGCGCTCTCTCGTTCGATCGCGGAAAAAGCAGAGGTGAGTCGTGGCAAGTATTTTCTCGTTGAGCGCAGGGTGCTTCTCGGTGCCAGCTCAAAAAAAAAGTGTAAGCAACAGAAAGGTAGAAAAATTCGCAAAACCTTGTCGTACGTTTGATGGTAAAAATATGGTGTTAAAGGTGCTCCTCGACGGCGCTCATTTATCCTTCAAATACACCTTATTTTTCATCGGCGAACTTCTGAGCGGAATTTGCGGTAACGAGAGAAGAAAAACGGAGTAAATCTTGTCTTTCTATACATGAAGTCAGGGGCGGATTCTAGCATATTCGGATAAAAGGCAGCTGCCTAGAATAGCCGATTCTCAATGTTTCAGAAATATTTTTTGAGCTCATTTTGTCAACTCAAACTGATGATAATGTACGAATTTACATCCATTTAGAAACAAATGCCACAAAATTTTATACGATTTTAATCTGGATTTCTTCCACAATACTTCGAAAAAAATACAAATTTTTCCAAAAATATTACTTCACTTGAAACTCCATTTAGTTTCCTCAAGTGGGTTTTTGGGGCTGAAGATTTGCTGCGCAAACTTTCTACTCAAAGTAAAGTATGCGTAAAAATTTTATTGAAATTGAAAAGTTTTCCTTCACTCTATGTACAGAGGTGGGCAGGCAGTAACATCCAACAATTGAAAAAATAAAATAAGTCAATTTGAAATGAGCTCGAAAAATATAACATGACCAAAAAAATAGACAGAAGAAATTTTTACATTTTTCACATTCCTAAAATTATTTTTCAAATTTATTACACATTTAAAAAATTAAAAAAAAAATCGATTTAGATTTTTTAAATTTTTCACATTTTTAGTCATTCAAATTTTCTCATCAGTTCTGTTGTTCATCGAATTTTTTTAAACAAATTTTTGCCTTACGTACTCGTATTTATTTTTTGAAATTTTAAGTATCTATAAAAAAATTTGTTGGAGATGTTAAGATTGTTTGGAGTTGTACGAATCTTCATTTTCTTTGAATTTTCGATTACGTTGCTTGACTTTTATACTTATCCCTGTTTATAATGGGATGCACGCAATTTTTTTTTTTTTTTTAATTTGCCAACACTCTGGTTTTAACAGCAATCAAGTGACCTGGCCAAATATCTTGATGTTTCGCCCCCAAAATTTAATGCATGTTTATAGAATCAAATTTAATATGCTTGAAATCTTTAGAGTCTGAGAGATATAAAGGTAAAGCCCAAAAAATATTCAACAATTGTTGAAATACGATAACTTTATCTCATAAGATGAAGTAATCAAAAGTTTGAACGAATTTATGAAGCTTTTGGAACTTACTTCAATTTTTTTTAAATTTAAATTCGTACCAGTCCAGTGAACTTTTGAGGGGTGGGAGGGGCAGAAGATGAAATTTCATTATACTAGACGATTCATTTTGTTCTCCACAGGGGTTATTCTAAGGAGAATTTGGAACTACTGGAACTTGAAATTTCATTTGAAAAAAAAAATTAGTAGGGCTATGGTATACTGAAAATTGAATTTTTGAAACAGAAATGAAGGTAAGAAATTTTCGTTGGTTATTTTTAAAGTCTCTCTTTATGACAAAACTGAGAAAACATTGAACAATATTATAGAGTAGGAGTAGGTACAAACCTAACATATATGGTAACGATACTCATCCTTAAGAGTGAATTGTTGAAAAAAAAATAAAACTTGGAAATTTTTGGTAATTAAATTTAAAGCCTCTTTTATGACGAAAATGAGAAAACATTGAACAAGAACAATAATTAGGTACAGAGTAGGTAGAAGCATTTAACGTATAATAATTGCGAAAATAATTTTTTGGTTTCTTGTTTCATTTCCTGTTCGCTCTGTTCTTGATTCTAAACATTTTTATTATCTGCATTGCTTGCTGAGCATAAAAAAGTATTCCTTGTGCTAAAATACATTTTCGTGTATTTTTTCATTTCCATTAGATATGTAAGCAATTTTTTCATTATTATTATTTTTCAATATTCTATTTCTTTGCGTATATTGTGTTTATGTTATTCTTTATGTCTGCAGGCTTTTCCTTCATCCCACTTGGTATTTTTATTTAATTTTCTTTACCACTTACCTACATTTTCGTGCATCGTATAATATTTTATGGAATATCGTTTCAATATTTTCCTGCTCCTGTCTGCTATATATTCTGTAAGCAAAAATATCAACTCGCTAGGATTATACGATGAATAAATCACAGATAACGAAATAGTATTTGAACTGTATAAAATTGTAACAATGCGAGATCGAAGACTGGAAAAAAATTATTGAAATCGCAATTCACTAGCTGAATTTTTGTCAAGAAAAGAAGCTGTTACAGTCTATTTTATTTGAGGAGGGAACGCAGAGGGAGAGCTTAAACTTTCAAATCATTTGTAGTTGACAATCAATGTTAAACTATTGCATATC
Source organism: Phenacoccus solenopsis (assembly GCA_009761765.1). Taxonomy (NCBI): domain Eukaryota; kingdom Metazoa; phylum Arthropoda; class Insecta; order Hemiptera; family Pseudococcidae; genus Phenacoccus; species Phenacoccus solenopsis. Next base: position 32,846,684 of record CM019753.1, read on the forward strand.
TATTATACATTTATTCTTTGCGAACTCGTTTGTTGCAAATGTAGGCGCAAAATCGTTCGAGATTTGGTGTGACGAAGCTTCTAGGAATACCTATTTAAAAGAGTTTTTCTTAAATTTCTATGCGATTAAAAAAGACGACTCCTTCAGATTTCAGTGAAGAGATGAAGGGGCAAGAGACCCTCAACATTTTTCATCTTGATTTCACATGATTAGAGCATTTATGATACCATACAATATCCACACTCAATATGTGAGTTTAGTTTTGGAGCATAAAATGAACCAAAGTGTGATGAACTCCAAAAAGCTCATATTTGTCTTCTATGCGCTGTATGGTTATCAAAATAAATATTCATAACACATTTAAAATTTTACTTTTTAGGTGGTTTTGGAAGTTATGAAGAACTTCTAACCTCAAAATTGAAAATATTTGGTTGCCAATCCATATTAATATAGAGTGGGTTCAATACTGAATACTAGTATATCAAAATATCAGCCTCTTAGCCAAGGTTATAGGAGAGTACGAGCCAGAAACAGCTTGAAAATAAGCCATAAAATTTTACTAATAAATTTGAAAAATTCAAACTAAAAAATTTTAATTGCCCAAAAAATCGTATTCTTTTCATTTTATTTTTATTTTTTCATTTTGTGGATTTCAAAATTGAGTTAGTAAGCTAACATTTTTTGGAAAAATTCCCCTCTCCGCTTCGTGTATATATGCCATATGTATCAGCCTTTCTATTAATAAGATACCTGTCAATTTTTCCTTCTCATAGCAAATGTCTCAATAAATCGTCGTTATTTTTTTAAGGTCCTTTCTAGGTCATTGAACAACTTTTGTGATCTCTCCATCTTTACTTATTGAAAAAAGCCAAAATTTTGCCAACCTCGGTAAGCAATGTCTATGAATCTGGTCTCAACTCTCAACATGATCTAACGTTTTTTATGTTTATGTGTGTGTGGCGGGGGGGGAGAGGGTGGTTGACCTAAGTATACATTTCTAAACGATTCTATCAATTTTTGTTGAGGAAAAAAGAAACAATGAAATAAAATTGGGTATTACGTATGTATTTGTGATAAATGTTAATTTCTGGTATTTATTTTATTATTTTTAATTATTAATAAAAATCCAACAAAATTAAATCTTTTCCCTTCCTCCATTCCTCGTGAACTTCTGCCTCCTGAAAAATTCGATGTAAATTCCCACGAACGGAAATTATGGCTGCCAAAATAACCCGTTCGAACCACCGTATCCAATGCTTCGTCCGCACGAACGCGAAAAATCACGAAAAATCCCCACCACCGACGACGGTGACATCGCCGCTAAAATTAATTACCGATGAAAAATTCATCAGGTAGCTCGTATATGCACGTCATCGTTCCATTGTTTATGACCATTTGCCGCATAAATACCAAACCATTTTCGATCATACGATAACCAACTGAAACGACCAAGATTCCTCCATAAATGGAGGCGAGCCCTACCTCTCAGGCTCTGGTAACGACATCCGTTAAAAATATCGGAAATCGCGATACCACCTCGGAAATCCATTTAAAAGAAAAAAATTCTTCTCGCGAATCCGCAATGCGTCACCAGGCCGAGTTAAAATTTCGACGATTTTCCGCCAGCGGAATTGGAAGCGCGGTGAACTGTTTACAATTGTAATCAAACAGCCGTATCATGTTTCGGTTTGAGGTTTTAATTAGAGATAATTGAATTAAACCGACATCCCTGATACCGACGACCGGAGCGAGCAGAATACTCGACGAACGGTAACTGCACGAAGTATTAGTGTGTACAGAGGGGGGAGGGGGTTTACCAGTTCTTAACTTTAAATGTAAATATGGGGAGAAATTTAGATTTAGGGGATGTAACAAACCGAATTATCCTTTCGTCTGGCAATGCCTTCGCCCGCGCCGCTAACAATCCCTTCTAATTTGTTTTCGAAATTGGCTCGCAAAGAATGAGGCGACCGGAGCGGTTTTATCGGTTTAATTCGATTTCCAAGTACCGAATTCGGCGCCTAAAAAGAATAAACGCGGTTACCAGACTGCGGAGCGCCGCTCAATTAGCGGTTTGTAATGTTTATTTAAATCGCGCCCGCCCATAAGCCTTTAGTGGAACTGCCTTGTTGTTCGGTTCGCGGTCGTTGATTGAGAATTATACGCGTATAGAGTAACCGCGACTTAAGACTACGAGCAGCGTTGCCAACTCAGCTATTTTCTAGCTTTTCTAACCATTTTGGATTTTTGTTTGCTGGAGAAATATTGAAATCGCTATTTTTTGGAATAACTAGCATTTCCGGCTATGTTGGTAATTTTTTTCTCAAATGGTTATTATTTTTTTTATCTTAATTTTTAGCTGAGTTTTCAACTTAGAAATGACAGCTATTATAGCCTTCCTCATTTGGAAGGGGTGGGGGTAGGGTGGGGTTTTTAAATATTTGCGTTTCAAACCATTTGTAATTATCTGGCAAATGTCAAACTTTTTGGTATATATATATAGATATAGAGGTGTACTGCAGTAAAGACGGTCCCAATGTTGGATATAGTCCTATGAATCTGAGACCCGTTCAAACAATAATTTTTTCAGCTGAGTTTTTAACTTAAAAACAACAGTTATTACAGCCTACCTGATTTGGGAATTTATTAAAATAATATATTTTTAATGAGAATGATTTTTCATTTGGTAATAAAATTAGAAAAAAAATTTATTTTTTTTTAATTTTTTTCAATAATAATAATAATTTTTTTTTAAATTAATTATAAAGTTAATTTTTATATAATATAATTTTAGATTTTTATATTTATTTTTGAGTCTTGGATTCCGTACTAAATTAAAGGTTTTCCTTACCCCTCCAAGTTTCTTTACTTCTATCTATCTTTAAATAAGAGTGGATTTCGGGTTGATAGCAACATCAGTGTATACATAATTTTTCCCTCACGCGTAGCCCCCGGATGGTATTCGTGAAATTCGCTCAAAACTTGGTGAGAGACTTTTCTTGGAAATCCAACAAAACCACTTTTTTGTTTTTTCAATAAAATTTAAAATGGCGAATCACTAAAATTTTGAGGGAAACTGCAGAAAGGGCAAAATTCTAAAATTTGTTGTTTTTGAACTCGTATGAAAAGGTACGTTACGAACACCAACGTAACCGAATTTCAGCTTCCGAAGTGCATTTTGAGAGGAGTTAGAGCAAAAAACAGCTTTTTAAGGAAAATTTGAATTATGAAATTTTTTTGAAACTTCCATATTTTCTTACCAAATCAACTTAGAAAGGTCAAACTTTGTGTGTGAGGTTAGTTGGTGACCATAATATGATCATTTGAATTTGAATCAAAATAAATACGAAATGACGGATTATAAAAATTTGAGTTGAGCTTGAGGAGCCTCAAATTGGTAAAAATTTCATTAATATGAACTCAAATGATTTGGTAATAGAAAGTATACTATACTCTCAATTTACTTCCATACATGATGTTGGAGAAGTTAGGAGGGGTTATTGATCCAGAAATGTGATGGGGTACATCAAAGTTCGAAAATTTTTTATTGCTGTGTCATGTGATAAAATAAGTCCAAGTGACTAACTTATTTTGGTTTTAGCTTCCCAAGGGAATTTGGAGGAGAACTAGAGCAAAAAACCGCTTTTGGAGGGGCAATTGCTGCAAGAAATTTGATGTATCTTCTATACCTCGTCACTAAATCGACCTAGAAAGTTTTAGTTGATGACCAGAATATAACCTTTTCAAATTGGGTCAAAATCGAAGATACTCAAGTAGTTATAATTTGAAAAATTATGGCAAGAAATACTAATTGAACTTTTTGATAGTGGTTTTGGAAGGGTAGAGGTTTTCAGACTTGTACTGATGAAGTGGTTAGCAACATTATTTGCAAATTTGAACAAGCCCAAGTTAAAAACTCAGCTCCAGTAATGAGGCATAGCTGCTTACCTTTTTTTTGTGCAAATTGCCCATCCCTTATTTCTGCCAGTACTTTTTAATTTAAAAATTTTGATGGTATATTTTGGTTCTGAGATTTGGCAACCCTGACCACGAGCGTATACGAATGTACGAGTACATCAAAGAGCTTCTGCGAATCTACCAGGTTCGGGGTAGGCAAGTAATAAGATAACAGCGAGTTTTTTCCACGCTCTCGTAATCCCTCGAAAATTCGCTAAAACCGCTCGAACGACGATGAATCACGTACGCCTGTGTAATTCGGCATTTCCATTTTTAACGCGTTTTTTTTTTGTCGTCGCGAAATATTGTTTTTCTCTGTGCGTTCGTTATTCGACGCCGTGGCCGAGGATGAAAGCGCGATCGTAACGATAGCATTAAGCGCGCGCCACTAGCGTAAGAGATTAAAAAAATTGGATTTAGAGGCGTACGCGGTACGCGGGCAAAAAAGGTCTTTTTTTGTACGCCTTACACCGGGCGTCGATTATGGTTCTTTTATTCGGTCAGCTTCTTATATCTGAGGCGATGTTGACCTTACCATTGATTACCTAGCACACCCTAGCTTATTATGAATGGCGGAGGAGGCGAGGCGCGCGAACGGCTAGCATTTCGATAAATAGAGTGTAATCAAGCGTCAGGAGACACTTGATTAGCTTCCCTTTCAGTTACCCTTACAGACGTAGCGTTTCGCAAAGGTTAGATACCAGGCTTCGGCTATTTAATGTTAAATACACACGACTCGAATCGACTCCTTCTTCCGGTGAACTTTGGGATCGGCGGAATTTAAAAAGACTCCGGGTATTATAAACACCAACACCAGCCTATACGGTTCGGTCGAATTAGAGGTTTTTCAAAAAAAGATTCGTTAAAGGGTGATTTCGGCCGCTTCGGGCGAGCGTCGATTTTATTAATTGAACCGTATTCACGCGCCGCCAATTATATCGGCGATTTTCGCTTCTGGCCGCGTTTAATATTCCGCACATCGCGAAAGGGTTTAATTGCTCATGTCAGCGTCACGCGACCCTTGACTCGTGTATTCGCGAGTTCTTAAAATTCGATTTATCGCCGCCGAGCCCCCGCGCTAATGAAATCAACACGCCGCCTAAATGTAAATCGCGCCGACAATTTACGACTAATAAAAATGCACGCCTACGCAATTCGCGACTACACCCTTCGGCGTACGCGAAACAACGTAAATGAAAATCTAATAAGAAAATTTTCCATATGTGGAGTTGATTGAGAGAGCGCACGCCCCCGCCTTACGCCGTCGAAAATGTCTTCCCCGATAACTTCACGTTCGTCTTTCAAGGGTTTGTTAAAAAGACGACGAAGCGTCTTCTGTAGTCGAACAACGACGCGGCGACGGGATAAAAAAATATCCGCCGATATGCCAGGGGTTTGCTCGCTGAATACGACCTAAACCGCAACGTCATATTTACAATCATTTGTCAAAATTTAAAGAGATTTTTCCAGTCGCATAAATGCATTATGTATGTCTAGTTATCTGTGCGAGACAATTTGATTTTTTCGATCGTTCTTGCCACAGCCGACAAATCTCCCTTATATAAGCGTTTTCCTTGTTTTTCCTCGTCTTTTTATACGGACTAGGGGTTTCTGAGAAGACGATTCTAGGCTATTATAATCGCCTGCATTTTCATACACGAAGTTTGAATAAAGGGACAATGATATCGGATCAAAATAATGTATTTTATTATTGGTGCCTATTGCTGGTAATTATGACACTTTCTCAATTTTGTTACATAAATCCAAAGTATAGATTAGGTATTTAAGGTTCATTTGAATTAATATGAAGGAAAAGGATATTTTTTTGGAAAAATTTAAACTTGAGGTTTCACTTGCAAATAGACTCATATTGCAGTTTTATTTCTCCTTGCAAGACTGCAGGAAACTATGATTGGAGAAGGGCTGTATTAATTTTTTGATCTTCCCTCAAACGCTTTTTTTTTTTTTTTTTTTTTTTTTTTTTTAGGCAATATTTTTGATCAAAATTTTTAGGAAATGCTGAAAAAGAATAAGTTGAATTATGTTTCATTTTCAAGCTTTTTTTTCATTTCTTTTAATTTTTCATCAACATTTTTATTTTTTGAGTGTTTCTTTATGTTTATATGCGTGAACTTTTTTCATGTTCTATTTTTTTTTTTTTTTGAAATTTTCTCTATTCTTGATTTTTTACATTTTTCTTTTTGAGAATTTTTCATTTTTGAACAATTTTCCATTTTCAGATTTTTTTTTTGAAGTTTTCTTAATGAATACACTGTGTACTTTTTTTTATTACTTACGTCTTACATATTTCTTTTTTTGCAATATTAATTCACATCTATTCAAACTTCCTTTATTTGGGCGATTTTTAGGAAGTCTTTCAATTTTAGAACTTTATTGTTTCGAACATTCTTTCATTTTTATGCTACATTTTCTCATTACTAAAGAAGCTTTGTTTTTCAGATTTTTTGAATTGTTTTTGTTTTTAAGTGTCTTGCACAACAGCTACGACTTAAAGCAAGGTTCAACAATTTGACTTTTTACTTTTTATTATTATTTTTTTTTTTTACTTTTATATTACTTGAATATTTCCTTTTGCAACATTATTTCTTATCTATTTGAACTTCATTTTTTCATATTTGAGGAATTCTTTATTTCCACGTCATTTTTTAGAATTTTTTCAATTTTCAAACTTTATCATTTTGCAGTGCTTCGCATCCCAACTACTTCTCGCAGATGAATTGGTGTGCGAAGTACTACATAAGGATTTGGCCATTCGGCAATCAACTCACACGCAGCGCATACGTTTTGGATTTCATGTGTTAACTATCCCAAAATTTTATCTCAAGATTTTCCCTCTTCTTTTTTCCTCTAATGTTCCTTTTTTTTTTTAATTAAAATTTTGCTTTTTCTGAAATGGGGATGATTTGCTTCACGTCTCAACTGCTTCTCGCAGATGGATTGGTGTGCGAAGTACTACATAAGCATTTGGCAGTTCGGTGGTCAACACACACAAAGCGTATATATTTTTGTTTTTATCATTAAGCGTTTTACTTTAGAGTATCGGACGGCGCTGATGCCCGTTGGACTCCATACTTAAATTAATAAAATTATTCATCTCACACTTCAATGTTGTGAATTAAGCGACCGGTAAATACCGTAAAATTCTGAGCATTTGTTGATTTGTCTGAAATTTTTTCAGTTTGTTGACTTAGAATGTTGTCTACTTTTAAACGATAACGTTCTTTCTCTTTGAGTATTATTGTTTTTTAATTTTTTTTTAGGCCGTTTTCGTGAAAAAATATTTGTACTGTTTTCTTTTTTTCATTTTTAATTTTTTACAATTTTCTCAAGTTTGACGCTTTTGAAAAATTTCATACTTTTTATCATCTACTAGCATTTTTCTTATGTATGAGCATCTCTTTAATGAAGCATTCAGATTTTTTTAATTTTTTCGGAATTTGTTTGATTTCTTTTTTCGGGCTCTATGTGATGCAGCTGAGGTCAGAGACGCTCATATATGAGTGGAGTGGTTATATTCTGTGGAATAGATGGGATTGTCTCACAGGAAGCTAAGTAACGAGTCTGTTGTTCGGTAGTTACTGAGGACATCGGGAAGGTTGAATGAAATTTGTAGTCTGGAACAGATGGCTGAGTAGTTTAGACATGTTACTGAGATGTATGAAATCGTCAGCGAAACTTGACAACGTTGGCATCCTGGAGGAGATTGTTTATTGAAAAAGTAGGAATATGTTAGGAGGCTGTGGTCAATACAGAGTTGGGTGATGACCATCTCTTCTCTCCTGAAGAGCTGAAATGCGGGTGTGATGGAATCTCGGATAGATCGAAATTTGTTAGTTATTGGGGTTAATTTTTCAACTTGAAGTCCATGTGGCTTTAGCTCTTAGTTTTCAGTAGGTCATGTGATTTTGTTTTGTTGGCTCGTTTTTTAATGTTTTCAAGGCTGTACGGCAGTTACAAATGGCTAATGAGCAATCAATGGTCCATCGTAAGATATACTTCGGTTGCGATTTAGTTGGTTTACATGTTCTGTTTTATATTCTTTTTCATTTTTTCATCTTTAGAACTTTTCTTATCTTTATAATTTTTCATTTTTCTACCTTTGAATTTGAGAATTTCTTCTGATTTTTTTTTCAATTTTACGTAGAAGAATTTTTCATTTCTTGGAATTTTTTCCTCTTTTGCTATTTTTTTTTTTTTTTTTTTTTTTTTTTTTTTGGTGGCGTTTTTAACTGCCTTGGTTATCACGCCACCTCTAGGATGGTTAAATTTTAAATAGAAGGCCGCAACGTTGTAAGAGTCAAAATGTTATGGATATTTTGTGGGTCTTCGGTTATTTCTTGTTTGATTTTTAATGATTTTCGAATGTCGTACAATTTTGGACACATTGATGGCATTTTGATGTTTTGGGCATTTTTTTCACTTTTTCTGTTTTAATATATATATATATATATATATATTTTTTTTTGTATTTCAATTGACGCCATGTACAGCGCTTTTCTTAGCACTTTATTACATTTAGACTGTTGAACTGTTCTTATTTTGAGTAATTTTTCATTTTCCGACTTGGCATTTTAAATTTTTAAAATTTTTGGACTTTGGTATATTTTTTTTTTTTAATTGGGCGTTTGTAACTGCATTGGTTATCACGTCCCACGTGGAACTATACTTTAGAAAACAGTTTGGATAATCTTAGGAAAGAGATGACGTCATCAATGGCTTTTTATTGTCTGGAATAACTGCATTACTTTTTCATTTTTAGTATTTTTTTTTTAGTTTTTTTTTTCATATTTGGCATTTTTTTCAAACTAAAAACTCGAAATCTCAGGGTTTTCCCACATTTAGAGGGATGATTTTTTGATTGAGTATAATTAATTTTCCTAAATTACAAGGGCCAGGTTACAAGGAGAAGTTATTTTTTTATTTTTAATTTAAGATTGAATTAAGTTAAAAATAAGCGATTGTTTGTAGAAAGTATCGCCTTTATGATTGACCCATAAGGTTTTGTGATGGAGCCCTCTAACATGTAAATGAATGAATAAATAAATAAATATTGGCCCTTGGACAATAATGCCGCCTTCACTTCTCCCTCTGTATACTACCTTCAGATCATTAAACATATCCGTATTCAATAATAGAAAATAATTCGCTCAAAATGAAATAATAATGATGAAAATTGAACAAATATTAATCATAAGAATTATTTTCCTAAACGAAATGTTCACTTGTACACCTACCACCAATGAATGCCCAGTATCCATACGTCCGCATGGTTTCGATCATATATCGCACCATGCGAAAATAAACGGAAAAGAATCAATGCGAATGTTAGCGTTGAATTAGGGTGAGAGTAATTTAAATTCACGTCCTCCGTAACGGTAATCTAGCGCCGGATTACGAGCTGGACGTGGTCATTTAATTGAAACGACGTTGCGCGCACGCTGTTGCGGTCGAATTCGCGTGATCTTGAAAATACCTGTTCGGTTTTACGTGTCGTACGCAGCCTCAACAATACTTGGGGCGTGTTAAAGGCGAAATAAGATGAAAAAAACCATCGTTCACCGTTTAACGAAGGGAAAAAAACATCTAGTTAATTTGTTTCGATCTTCGATGAAATGACTACTGCGTATAAGCGCGTGTGATATACACTCTGGGCGGTCTCTACGCCTGTCTGACCCGTGCCTCGTCTTCCAGCATACAGAATACCGATACAATGGCCCGAAGATCCAAGTATTCCCACACCGAACAATGGGTGCCGTTTGTCGTTACGAATTAGTTAAGGCGTCGATGTCTCCGCCACCGTTCTCGCTGATAAGCGCGATCAGCGAGTTTTTTTTCTTCATTCTCGATGTTAATGAATAAAACCTGTTGGCCATTGTTTTATCGCGCTGACACCGCACCCGAGATTTCAGTCTTGAAATTAACATCCGCGTAATTGCGAAATTGGGAAATTGGCTATCGGAAAATCCAATTAATAATGCCGCCGCCATCCCAAAATCTTCTAGTCGCGCGTGCTGATGCCGCTGCCGTGCCATACATAAATGCGAAGCCCTCGAAGCGTGACAGTCTAATAACGCGCGCAATGTACTCGTGGTTAGTCTGTATCGCATTCCACAAAGAAATTACATTTCGAAAGAAAATAAAGAAGCCGTGACGAGTTGTGGACGTTATACTTTACACAGGTGAATCGATAGAATGTGTCGATGAGGTTTTTTCCTTTTCGTCTTCTCGCTTCGGGTATTTTTTTCACTTCTTCGCTATAGCTGTCTTTTTCTCTCTTCTTCGCTGTATGTAGTACCCGAAGCAGTTTTTTTTTCTCTTTGTCTTATTTCTTTTACATATATCGATTATGTAGTGGAACCTTGCCGACGGGTAGGCCAGGCCTTTTTGACACTGATTCATCATTTTACTACGGTGCATATCGACGACTACTGAGCCTATCAATCGATATCGATTTTAACGGGTTTTTGAATACAATTGTATTATCGACGAGCATCTAACGTTTGGAATTTAATAATCAATCGGTTGCTATAAGACCGATCAGTGGCAAGAAGAAATTCGAATTTTCATTTTATATGATATAGCTACCATCATTTGTAATTTCTCCACACTTACTTTCATGCATGATTTGTAATTTCGAAATCATATTTTTCTGTTTTAGGTAAGTTGGAGTCGAAGAAATTCATATGCATTGAATTTGAGCAACTAAGCAATAAGCACTCGTGTTCTCTTCAATTACGAAAATATGAAAAACCGTATTTTCGTCAGGTTTTGAGTATCGAGTAATGAAGTATTTATACGCATCTCACAGTAATTTCTCATCATTTTTTTCAGTTCATGTACTTACTACTTACGTGTTAGTGAACTTCTCGTTTTTTTTTTTTTTTTTTTGCACAAAAATTTAATACGAAGAAATGGGGTTTTTTAAGGATTACATCATGATCTACATTTGACTTACCAATCATTTCAGAAAATTCAGAAAAATGAAAAAAAATCAAATATTTATGATTTCGGAAAATTTGATTTCTTTTGATTTCAACTTTCGTCGATAATTATATGATTATAAATCAACGTCAAGTTTTTACATTGAATATTGAAATTAATAGAATGATAATGATGAACGTGAATAATTTTTTTTTTTCTAGATTATGTGAGTACATGGCTGAGTACATCGAATTTGTTTTTTATTTGAGTGAACTCTTCTTTGATATTTTACTTTTGCTTAATTTCACGAAAATGGTCTTGGAAAACTTCGCAATTTGAACACATGCTCGTGGATTTTTTTTTTTTGAACTTGAACCATGTTTTCATTTTGCTTCTGTTAGGAGTAGTTGAAATACTAACTTTTACAGCTCATTACAGAATTTTAATTCGATGATATAGGTAGGTAGTCTGAACCTCACGAGTGAAAAAAAAAAGAGTGCCTTAGAGCTTTCAAGCTATGCTATCTAACAAACATTTATTTTTCAACATTTTTATTACATCTACATAAGACAAGAATTGAATAGGGCAGTTGCAAAATTATTTCTGCCCCACTGCTAATTCTGCCTTTCCGTGAACCTTTAGATTTTGAACTTTTCATATTATTTCAATTGGAATAATTTTTTTTTTTTTAATATTCATGTTAGCTATGTTGAAAGAAATTGAAAGGGACCCGAAAATTACTTTGGCCCTGGATTAAAATATATTTGGATTTAGGAATGATCTTTCCTAATCCAGACCCACCATACATCCATCAGAACAACCCCAATCAAATAACAAAGCTCCTAAAATTTCTACACTCCACATCCCTATACAACCTCATCTAATCCTAAACCATGTAAAATAATAATAAAAAAAAAAAAAAGAAAAAAAAAGAAACGCCTCTAGCCTAGAGCAGTACATGGCGTAATTTGATAAAAAAAATATATATATATATTTGTTATGAAAAACTAAGAAATTCAAGTTTAACAATGTAATTTGAAATTACAGTTTTTTAAAAGGTTCAACACATTGATAATTTTTTTCAGCTTTTTTCGAAATGGTTTCTTCTAAATCAGTATTTGAGTCCAATTTTTACAGCATAAAGAACTACGATTTTTATCACAAACTGTACTATACCAGTATTCAAAAATACATCTTTTAACTTTGCTTTTCTTGAAAACATACCTATTCTCTCCATGCAATTGAAATACTTCGTTTTTCAAAAAAAAAAAAAAAAAAAAAAACTGATTTTATGAGGCAAGATTGCAGATAGCCATAACAAAGAAATTTAAAAAAAAAATTAAAAAAATTAAAAAAATTTTTAATTTCTTGTAAAAAAAAAATGTAAAAAAATGTAAAAAAAATAATAGTTTCAATGGCTTATTAAAAAGTTGCAACGATACAGTTACACTTAGAATCAGAATGGCAGTTTGGTCATAGTCTTGAATTGGCCCGGATTTTATGGCAAATCTTATTTTCTTCCAGGAGATTAGGATCATTTCTAATCAAAAATGTCTACGTCTCATGACCTCTTGATTTCAAAAATGTCAAGTTTTTAGCGCATATTTTCGCATATTTAAACGTTTTCCCATATTAAAAAAATTATTTTTTCTTTTGAAGCCAAATTTAAAAAGACGCCTAAAATACTATTACTTTCAATACATCTAAAATCGTATTTTGCAGATCGTGATAACTAAAATTCAGATAAAACTAAAAAGCACTAGATTATTTTATGTAGCAGGGCTTCTTTTAAGAACATTTGCCAACTACACAAAATTGCAAAACCACTTTACTTCCAGTACAATTATTCAGCTATACCTATAGCCCACAGCTCAGTCAAATTAGCCCTACTGCTTGAACAGAGTGGGAGGAATTTTTCTTTCATAAGCGTGCAGCTAGAGGTGAAGTAAGTGTAGCCAGAATTTTCTCAAAGAGGAGACTGAAAATACAAAGATAATTTTTTCCAATTTTTTTTTCTTTTTATGAAATAGTAAAAATTCTACGTAAAGCAGGAAAGAAATTTTTTTCAATTTTTAAAGAAAAATTCTATCAGCATTTAGAATTGAAACAGAAATGCTTAAGGGGATAGGGGGAGGGTAAGTACAATTCTTGCGCTCAACTTGGCCACGCCACTGAAATAGGCACTTTAAAATATAAAACGAAGAATGCATGACATTTATTAATTTATATGATACAGAATTGTGAACTTCAAGCGATACATATATGAGTGTGGTACCTACTTCAACTACATTTCATAGCGTTGACATTGACTCTACAAAAAAATTATAAGAACGTTTTTTGTCGCAAATTTACAGCTCTAGAATGCATAATCGAGATAATTTTCATGTATGTGGAAAAATAAGCCAGATTTTTTTTTTTTTTAAAAACACGCGAGAACGTAAAAATGATCAGAATAAATTTCACGAGATTTTTTTCCATGCTCAGCTAGACATCTTCAGGTATACTTCTATGAAAAGAAAATTTTTCTAAACTTCTTCAAGGAGATAGCCATTTTGAGTTAATTTGAATTAGTATTTATGTAATTTATTTGGTTATAAATTTTCTTAATTTTAAAATTTTATTTCAGTTACATTTTTCCCACCAACTGCATAATTATCTGGTTTCGCCAATTACACAAAATGTGTGCAACTGTACACTGAAATAAGTTCTCCGTTTGTAAGATTTCTTACTTCATTTCAAATTATTTCTTTCGGCTCTTTCAAGTATAATAGTATAAATTGTGCTGATTTATAAAATTTAATTTATAAAACTTTTAAATTTGTAGAGAATTTTGGTTTTTATATAACTGCACAAAATATATCCAACTACGCACTAAAATAAGCCCTGTTATGTACTATTTTTCCTTCATCGTAAATTCGTATATTCGTGGCCGCGTGTTAAAATTGGAAAAGAATGGAGTTATAAAAAAATTCACCGTATTCCGCAAAATCGTGCAGAGAAAATCCGGGCTGAGGAGTCCAGGAAGAGTCATAAAAGCGAAAAAGAAAAAATGTTGTGGAGATGAAGACAGATTTTTAACGCCGATGCGTCAAGTCGTGAGTCCTCAAAGGGCCCTGAAAAAAAAACTCAGGACCCCCTTTTCCCTCCTCTCTGCTCAGGCGTGGTATTCCATAATTCACATTTTCCATTAATTTTTTTTCAGTTGGTCAAATGAGCCGAATATCTGAAATTTTTCGAATTTTGAAAGCACAGGGCATATTTTCGCATTTTATGCGCGATTGAAAAAATACGTATAAATGCATATTTTCGTGATTTTTAGAGCTTACAAATGCGAACCTTATTCATGACAGTCTATCATTTGATTACTCCAATGTGACCTTGAATAAGAAAAGGCACCTAGGCGTCCGAAAATTGATTTTCGGCTTTTTGTCGTTTCGGGTAGTTGAACGCATGCTTTTTCATAGAAAATCCTCAGAATTAAGAAAATAAAAAATTGCTCCGTTAAGTCAAGTTCTTGCTCATTCATAATCTTCTTTTTGGTATCTTGTAAAATTAGCGTTTGGACGCTAAGGTACATTTTTTATCCAGGGTACATGTGTACCATTTAAGCCACTAGAGATCATCCAAAAATGAGCGAATTTTCCGAGCGTTTCGCTTCGCAGTATTAAAGTACTGAGAAAATTCCTTCGTCGAAAACGAACAAAAAAGAGCGGAAAATGTTTCACATTAATATCGTAATGGTGATAAATCACGTCTGAAAATACCCACCTATAAGTCTTACATATCCGTAATAAAAACATTATCATAATATCACCGGCGTTAATATTTTAAGATGCGACACAGGTAAGAATAGCGTTACAGCAATCGCGCTCTACGTATAGAGGAAATACCCGGCGAGAAGTTGGTATATTTTTTCGTCAGGTAGGTATATCGGTTTGGCAGGAGAGAGACGGAGAAAGAAAAAAAAAAGAACTGCTCGGTACGGCGCAACGAAACGGCACATCGGAGAGAATCCGTTTATGAATTCCAGTTGTGTCCGAAATGTCCCGTATGCCCCTTTCGTTCGGCATTTCCCGGGAAATATTATTTCAAAAGGAAAAGGATGTCGTTGCTGGTTCGATTCGAGCCGAGTAAAAAGGGGGGGGTCGGACGAGGGTACATCGACTTAATAAATGGGCGTTTCACGTACAAATCACGTGACTAAAACGTAAGTGCCGTATTGATATACGTGAGCCAACCAGAATACAGAGGAGGATCACGTACAGACGCGCCACGCCGGTCCGCGCCGTAATCACGACCCGAAAGATTATGTGCCTGCGTTCAATATTTGTACAAAGTTGTGACGGAATCCAAAAGTGTTTTATTGTAAGCACGTGAATCGTTAAATATTCTTTTTGCTTTTTTTTTCTCCGCTTTGATCTGTCGTTTTTGTTTGTCCGTTTAGTAATTTTTTGCCTTTTCGGGTTTCGGCTTTTGAGATAATTTTTTCATTCGTATTTCCATTCGCGTTGATTGGTATAATATTTTTAATTAATATTTTCTCCATTCGCGTCTCGTGTAGTTCTCGCGAAACATTCGTTTCAACGATTCGCAGCGCTATGGAACGTTTTCCATCGATTACATTCGCTTGAAAATTTTCCATCGGTGGAAATAATTTTTCGCTCGATATTCGGCGAATTCGCGACGAACTTAAATTTTCGTCGAAATGTCGTCCATTTTGAACTGTACGCGTGTGTCGACGTGAATTTCGCATCTTTCGAGTCGTGTCGCTTATTGGTCGAGCGAAGAAAATTTTTTCAAGTTGTGATAGTTTCGGGTGAAAAGGAAAAACTTATTTTTCCCAAGCCGCTGCAATATGTTACCTTACCAAGCGATGGCCATGGATTACGCGGTGACCTCGTCATTTCAGCGACATCCTGGAAACGCGGTCAATATGAATATGAATATGAATATGAACATGAATCCGGCCTTCACCCATTCGTGGTTCGTACCGGCCGATCTGTGCGTGCCGTTCAAACCCAGCCAGCCTTTACTCGAACCGGGGCATGTTATTTTTATTATTTTATTAAATAATTAATTTATAAGCGCTTTTACACTAGTTCGTTTTTCACTCGAAGAGAAATCTCGTTGCGCCAAATCGCCCTGCATTTCATTCCAAATTATACGCACCCAGACGGAAATAATTATCGCCTGAATTAGCTACACCTGAATATACTATACGTAGACGTGGAAAAAAAAAATTCACCACCTTTAAAAAAAACCTCCATTAGTTCCACCTTACACATACGATCGAGTAATTTTTCAATTTGGCTGAAAAAAAAAAGTTCATCAAGTTGGGTAAATATATTTTTAATCGAGCATTCTCTTACCGTTTGAAAATCTTTAAACGACACCGATAAGGGTAAAAAATCACAAAGGGACCGACGGCTATGCCGGTGGCCTTTTACCCTGTATAGGTACCGAAACGCGCACGGTAGCGCATACCTTCGAACATGATTAATGAAATTGACAATCACGGTTATTTAGTTTATTCGTATAACAGCCTTTGTACCAATCTATTGTTCTGTTTTTGTGTATTTGGCTGTGTTTTTAGGTGCTGATGATGGTTGGGTGTATGTGTGTATGTTTTTTTCTCTCGTCTATTCCAATCGGTATACGGTTAGATTATATTTCGATGCCTACAGAAGCGTATTAGGCACTAGTGGCTTTTGTATGAGCCGAAAAAATAATTTCTATTGACGGGTTAACGTGAAAATTATGTCGACTCATTTGTTTAGAATTACTGCATCGCGAGCCCTGCTTTTAGATAAATTTAAAGCCTTAACGCGTGAAATTCATTTGGAATCGGAAGCCTCGAGTTACACATATTGACAACTGTCTAAACTGTATTCAAGTGGATCGCATGTCCAAGATTATCTTTATGGGAAATCGCATCCTTGAAACGAGATGAAGGATTTTCTTACGATGTAACCGATCGCGATAATTATAACTGCGAAAAAAACCCTCACTATTACGCGTATAAACCCAGGTTAATTCAGTTAAGAAATAATTTCCCCCAAGAAATATAAAAAGGCCTTCAATTCTTCTCTCGAATATCGAGATTCTACGTCTTCCCTCGTGTTTAAAAACTTACGTTGACACGATCCCAAGCGCGCGTAAATTCTGAAAAGTTCCCAAGAGACGAATAAAAGCGCAATCTTGGGATGAAATCGAATTTTAAAAATAATATAGGCTAATAGAATTCCCATTTTCGACCGAAACGACGAATTAAAATACGATGAAATGAGCATTAACTCGAAAAAAAATTAAATATCGTTTTCTTCATTTTTTTCATTATTTTGGCGAATAACATGTGTTTCATTCAATATTGAAATATTTGAAGCGCGTAATCAGCAATTTTATTTAATTTTGATATTTTTTCTGCGATTCTAACCAAATTTAGCCATTAATTTCGTATACCTCCTTGAGTGAAATAATTTCGTCATTTCATTATAAAGTAGAAAGTTCTTATAGTAATTTTGATGATGAACTGTTTTCATTGTTCAAAGCTCTGACCAGCTGACAAGGCTCTACGAGATAATTTTAATATAAGATGGAGTTTAGTTTTGTAATTATTATGAACTGGACTGCAAATAAATTTGATGTCTAGGGGGGAGGGGGATGTGTGGCTCCAGAATGTCGAGAACAGGAAGACATCTATAAAATCAGAAAAATGTCTATAATTTATATAGTATAATAAAAAATTTTCGTTCTATTGTGAATATAAAAATTTTGTAATTTTTAAACGAGTCCATTATCTGAATAATTAACCTAATTAGTTGGAGAAAAATTTTATGTCTTTTTATGTTGAGAAATAGGGGTAGCAAGTCGGTTGAGGGACTCACATTAATTCACCTCTTTGGTCTAAAATATCCAATTCATCACTAGGTACTCAAAACATCTTTTTCATGAGTCTCCTTGGTACGAAAATACGAAAAATATTAAAGAAGCACGAATTTATTGTTAGATAACGTTTATATCAGTTCTATAATGATTAGCTTGGTAAGCTAGACACTCTTTTATAGTCTCTTGGCAAGGGCTATATTCTTTCCACGGTCTCTTCATGTATTTGTGTAGTAATGATGAGTGTTCACATAATATTTCAAGAGCATTTTCTCGTTTCGAATCCATTATCTTGAGAAGAATATTACTGAAAGCTTTCGAAGATTCTTCTAATTTCTTTTCATCGACTACATTCAAGTATTCCGGATTTTTCGAAGGTATAATGATGTTACAACAACTGTAAAACTTGTCATTTTTCTCTATAACGAGTTTGTAAAATTTATATAATTCTCTAAAAATAAGAGGCTGGAAAATCCCTATAAATAATAATGAATGATTATTAATGAAGATTAAATAAAAGAAAAAATGAAATGTAAAATTAAAAATTCGATTAATAAGAATTATATTAATAATTATATTAAAATTTCACTTCCTGTGCAAATATACCAAATTTAATCAAAATTGTTCAAAAAGCATAAAATGTTTCAGTAAATTGGTTTATTATACTTTTTTTTTTTTTTTTTTTATTATTATGCTTATTTTTCTCACAATAAAAAATTATCGAAACATTACGAAAAAAAAAGTTTTGATAATGCAAAAAAAAGATTAATGGCAAAAATCCGAAATTAATATTTTTTTTTGCTCGTATAATCTCCAAACATGTTTTTTCACGTTAAAAAAAATAATAGGTACACAAATTTTAGCATCAAAAAAGGTATAACAATAATACAATTTCTTATAAATTAAGGAAAAGTTAACAACTTTTATTTCATTTTTAGATTGACAAATTATATACCAAATATATTCAGGGTCGGGAAAATTGGCCGCGGGGCAAAAATGATTTTCGAACTCTTCTTTCATATTTTTTTTTAACGTGCTGTGTACAGCTATTTGGCTAGAAGCACGTGCCCATAGAGATAGGAATTATAGTTGAGGGAACAGACGAGAAAATCGAGGAAAGTGAACAGGCTTATTATTATGGGTTCATGATCACGAAGGGGTTTAAGAAGGGTATCTGGAAGGTTAAAGCGTCGTCGGAGTGTAGAATGAAGATTAATTGCATAAATCGTACAAAGATTTGTAAGAAACTTGATAAAAATTAAAAAAAAAAAATCAAACTAAAATTGGAAAACTTTTTAAAATCCAAAATTCTGATCATCATTTATCAGATTCTCTTAATAAACAGACAGCAGGACAATCAATCCCTTTTGCGTCTCCTTCTCTCTGAACTTGAATATATTTACCTATAGTAAATTGATGTTTTCCATTTTCAGAGTAATTTTTACATTAAATGAAACGCTAATTTTTCAACACCAATGCGCCATTCTTAAATTTCCTTTTTTTTATTTAATTTTTGTGATATTATTTTTTGAATAAAAATGAATAACGTTTGAAATTATGAACTTGAAAATCAATTTCCGAGTTACAAATATAATTTTCGTATTTGCGGGAGGAAAGCGCTACTTTACCTCCCGCTCGCTAATCGCTCGGGTCTCAAACGATCGCTTTTCTCCCGCATTTAAGAAAAATTCCGTTCACTACTCGGCAGAAAAATTGATTCTAGACTCGTGTGACTTATCACTCTGGCTTTGCTCACACTCGTCAAAAAATCACTTTTACCTCCCTAGTTGTGAAATATACTATTTCATGCTCCATAATCAATGTTTTCCCGGTTGCAGCTCAGTCACATTTTACCACACTAAATAGAATTTTAACTCTTAACCGACAAAGCATGTTATTTTGTCGTAAACCCAATCTAACAATTGTATCTCTTGAAAAGAAAAACCGAGAGCATTGAAAATTATTAATTTTTTAAATCTTTCAATGATTGTAAAGAACGTCGATTACAATATTATTTTAATAAAGATTAAATTTTTATTAAGATAATTGTAAACTTGGACATTTAAAAAAAATTAATATTTTGTTATCTACAATTATTTTTATTTTGAATTTTACTAATATATACCGCACTACCAATGGATCTTTGCAGTTTACACCTTTCAGTGTCAGATTCTCTCGTTGGTTTTGTTGAATTAAGAAATAAAAACTCAGTTATTTCGTTTTTCAAGCATTGTAGATCTGTTATTAAGATCAAAAATACCTGTTCTGAATTGTTATAGTTCATTTTAAATATAATGTACTTTACTCTTATCGCAAAAAAAAAAAAAATTATATAACCAGTACGCTTTTTAGATGCGTAAATGGGTGAATAGGTATCGAGTGAATTCGACAAAAACCACTCGATCTATCGTACAAGAGCACTCGCGGAGAAACAAAGCGGAACAAGTATCGTCCTCTAGCGATTACAGACGGTGAACTTTTATAAAAGTATGCAAATGAAGCGAAGGGTTGCATGGGAATTAAATATAATCGTAAACTCGGTAGTAAATAGCTGTCGTCTTTCTACCAAGTAGTAGGTGTACGAAAAATAATAATCGGTTCAACTTTCGACTCAAATATCTACACTTTGGCGACAAATTATATACCCACGAGATAATTGACATTTCGATGATTATTTCATTGGAATATCCTTTCGAAAGTGCGATCTAATTTACAAAACCCATTTCTCTCGTTTAGAAACCTATTTAAAGGAAACATTCGCCTATATAGGCGCGAAAACGAACGCTAATACCGAATCGAATACAATCGAAGCGTAAAGCCGTAAAGCGATAGATGTCCAATTCCCCAGCGATAGGCGACAATCGTTTCGTATCAGCGTTTCTTCGTCGTAAATGTCTCGAGCAATGCCCATATAAAACGATACGATAGGCCATTTAAAACAAAAACAGACCAATCGTCGTATAGTGGTTTTCGTGTGTACGCGAATTAACGCTTCTCGGTCTCAGATCGTTGAGGTGACAAAGTCTCGACTTCGAAGTTAATCAAAAGGTTCCATGCTTCAGATGAAATTTTTAACGACGCGTCCATTTCGTCTCCGATCATCCGTATGAGTATAGTTTTCGTGTTAGTAGTGTTGCGAGCGAATTCCGTCGGACTTCCTACGTGAAGTTTACGCGAGCACGTTTTCCCACAACACGTAGGATCAATTTTGAACGTGCCGAATGGCGCTTCGCGAAAGGTGCGATCGTCGCGTGCTTTTTTCTGCACTCTGAACGCGTGATATTGCAGGTACCAGTCTAGCTTTGGGATGATCACGCGTTCGCCGCATCAAGAAGTTAGTAACCTCGACCAAGCACAAACGAAGAAGACCTTTACTATTAACCTTGCCTTTCCTATACTCGTCGGAAATACGATGTGTACGCGTACCCACAACCCAAGTTTTCTTCGATGAGTAATTTTTTTCGAAACTATTAGATTCTGGTATACGTGTAGATATTTCAAATAGAATGAGAACTGAAATTAATTATTTTAAAAGGTCTGGTTTTCAATTCTTCAGAAATGAAGGAAACAACTAGACTTTTTATTGTTGATTTTTTTTTTGAAGAAGTATTTGGTTATAAATTTACCACTGTTTAAACCAAAATATGAAATAACATTTTAGTAGGTATATTTTAGTTTTGATGTTATAAAAATTATTTTAAAAAGTGGATTTATCAATTTTGAGAAAATTATTAAGTTTAATATGCTGAATAATTACTTCAAAAAAAAAAATAGTTTTTCTAATACTCGCTTATGTTCGAAATTTTACTACATGTTATTATGCCTTTTATAAATTATTACTTTGAAAAAAAAAGCTTCCAAAATTTTCAATTTTTGGAAAATGTTTAATAAATTTCAACTACTGAGATAATTTATTATGAAAAGAAATTTGAAATAATAGAGTATTAGTATTAATAATACATTGCTACTTCAATCACATACATATCTTCGTATGCAAATAGAACTATTATAGAACTGCATAATTTTTCAAAGAAATGTTGAGCCAGGTTTGTCCTTGTTAATTTCCCCAATTAAACGAAATTTTATCAAATGTCATTATATATAGTCGAGTTTGATTTATTTTTGTATTCGGTTATTACTCAGGGACTATACGAATAATCTGTTCATATTCTTCAAAGTTCATTCTGAAATATTTGTAGTTTATTTTTTTTATTTTTTATTTTTTGTTTCTGAATAATCCAACTAATATCGCTGATACATACCTTATTGGTTAAAAATAAAAATGGAGCGAAGAATTGTTACATGTAATAGTAGCCTAATTTTTATCTCGAAGTTTGATTTCTTTTTTGTTTTTCAAAAATACAACAGAGAGTCTCAAGTCTCGTATACGCTACTTTAATTTTAGAACCTAGATGGTATGTTCAAAGCTCAGGTCTAGAAAAGTCCTTCAAGTATTTAGCAACTTGGTGTAGGACTTTCAATCGTATCAGAGCATTGTTGATGTGAAGATTTTCATTTGTTGATGTTTTTTCTCTCCGTGAAAAACTAAACCTCGCATTTGGAAGGGTAAAGTTCTAATTTCAATGAATAAAATACTTGGTAGGTACGTATATTGATGATAATCGATAACTTGCAAAATTAGTTTGATTATTAAATAACGTTTTATTTATTGAATTGAATTTTATTATTTAATTTTCAAATTTAAATCTTGTCAAAATCAATTCAATTTATTTAATATAATTCATATTTTTACTTAATTTCCACATGCTAAAAACTTCATTAAAATATAAAAAATAAATCAAAGGTAAATATAAAAAAAATTAATTCTATATTTCCAATATCTTGAATATCATATTATAATAAATAAAAATTCCAATGCTCATAAATATTATTGATTTAAATAGAGCATGAATTATCATATAAAAATATATCAAATCAAAAATTTTTATATAAATAAAAATAATTATTATTCTAACATGATTTATAGTAGAAAAAGCTATTATCTTTTTAAAATCAAATCTAAAAATTAAATTTATACCAAAAAATAATAAAGTTAATAAAACTAAAATTAAAATTATTTTTATGTTTAAAAATTCATTAAAACGAAATATAAAATATAAACCTGCTACCACTAGAGTAGATCAATGAACAAGAGCCGAAACATGTATAATAATATTATTTTGAAAAAATGAAGTTGATAAATATACTTCTTTAAGAAAATTTGATTGCTTATATAGCTTAGTTTAGATTTTCACAACATATCTGGATTTTTTCAATGTTTCATTGTTAAAAGTACAACGCTAAAATTTTTGGTACTTGAAACATAATTTTGGACATTTGAGCATTTTTACGCTTTGGAATATATTCCTGTTTATATAGATATTGTATTTCCAACCAATTCGGGTCCTAAATAGAATTTTTTCAATTTTTGCATTACTACTTGCTTTTCACCTTTTTCGTTTCAAAATTTGAGCTAATCTGTACATCCTCCGAATTAACTTTGGTGGCTGAATTTTTGACAGATAGATGTCAAAAGGTACAGTGCTGAATCCAAATCAAAATCTTCAAGTCAAATTCAGCCAAATTTTTCCCTGAGCTGAACCCTATTAAGCTGAATTTTTTAAACGAAAATTGAATCCAAAAAATTCTGCTTTTTTGCATTCTTTTCAAAAGCTAAAAGAAAAAACCTAAGCTTTTAACTCAAAACTGACAAGATTTAAAGTTTAGGGTGTTTTATTTCAATCATCTAACTGATTGTAATTGAAGACCTGATTTCCAAAGTGACCTAACTGCAAAATTAAGATTTTCGAGTTAGCGATGCTACCTGATGTTAATCCATAATTACTACCTATATACATCATCTTCAACCACTAGGCATAATTATTTTAGTCCAGGAGCGATTATTTCGGTGATTCTTAACGTGAATATAAATGCAAAGTGGGTAACTGTTTTTTCGAATTTCTCGAAATAAACTTTTTGCAGTTAGGTCACTTTGGAAATCAGGTCTTCAATTTTAAAAAATGGAATAGCGAGGTGGGAACTTCTTGTAATGGGTAAATAGAAGGAAAAATCCTGATAAATCAAATCAAATATTTCTTGGAAGCTGAGTCCAGAGCAAAATTTTTATCTATATTTCGATTGAAGTTGGATCCGAAGCTTACAAAAAATCTCCAAGTTATAATAAGGCAAATCCGAATTTTCATTTTTTAACTTTGCGACCCTGGAGTGCTAGGGATATCCAGAGTCGTGTAGGTATCCATTTTATATTACACATCAAAATGACTCGGAATGATTCTTTTGTATCTGATGAAATTACAGCATACTCACCGTATCCTAATCCTCCTATTTTTCCTAGTATTATCTCATTAAAATGAAAGACAATGGAAAACTTGGATTTTTTTCTTGGACAAATGTAATAATAAATCAGGATTTGGAACTGCTTCATCATTTTTGAATAAAAATTTCCGTAAAGTTTACAATTAAAAAATTTTTCAAGTTTACTCTGAACAAAAGAAAAAAAATTGTGGACGTCTTTGGCCCGACTTATCAAGAAACATGGGCAACGAAAAATTCAAACACAGACTGTAATTATAGCCTGGATGCTGGCATGGTAAGTAGGCCTGAGTAAAAGGGAAAAGGGGGAGGGTTCCCCTGAGTGCGAGTTTTTTTTTAAGGCCCACTGAGGGTCCACGACTTGAAGCACCGACGCTAAAAATTTGCCTTCACCTGCACGACGCTGTGACAACGTTTGGTAAAAGATAAAGATTTCGAAGCTATATTATCAAAAAAATTACGAAAACATGAAAACTTCTTTTTTAGACTTTTTTCCTGAATCTTTTCATTTTACTTACTTACTTTTTTTACTTTTTTCATTAACGTGCCATGTACTACTGCATTTAGGCCAGAGGAACGGAAAGAAAAATTTAAATTAAAGAAAAGAGGTGAGACTCGCGCAGGAACTTAAACAGTTTGATGAGAGTATTCTCATCATCCTGTAGGATATAAGGTTTTTTTTTTAATTTTTTATGTTCATGTCTTCTCCATGTTTCGTTTTTTTTTTCCATTCCCTTCACGAGTGGAAGATACTTGAATACCTACATTATTTGAATTTATGCGATTTTTTATTCTTTTTTTTTTTTTTTGTGTGTTTAAGGCGTTTTTAGCTGCCAGGGCTATTACGCCAAACTAGAGAATTTAGATTTCGGGGAACAAGAGAGTTCTTCGGAATGTAGTAATTGTGTATTTTGATTTTTTTAATGTATCTATAAAAAGTTGAATGACGAGTTTAAAAAAAAATAGTTTTCAAAAAATTTATAGCGAGATTCAAAAATATTTCTAATGAGTTCGTAATGTTTACTCGTAGGATTCTTTCTCTATTTTGAAAATTTTTTACCATTTCTTAGGCATTTTCTTTTCATTCCTTGCAATAAAAAAAAAACTTTCTCAGAAATTAAACTGATTTTTAAATGATTTTCTTGCACAAAAAATTTTTTTGTTCTTTAGTTAATACTTAAATGTGTGCAAGGGGCATCTGTAATTTTTTTCTTGTTCTCACGATGTTCTAGAAAAATAATTATATTTTTCAAGTAATGAATCACAGTTTGTTACTTAGAGTACAGTAGTAAGATTATTTGAGAAATAGGAAAGATTGATCAATCGCCTAAAAATACATGTGTATATCAATCTATAAATGTCCCACATTGTCGAATTTATTTACGGAGATACAGCCGTTTTTCGGAAGTTAGGTCGAAAATAGCGATTTTGAGATTTTTAATGTCTCTTATAGAGGAAGCACTGCTCTTCCGAATGCCTCAAACCGTATTTATTTATTTATTTATTTACAGCATATAATGTTACATCTTAAATTATTCTAGATGAAATTTAACAATTGATTTTGGCCCTAAAGTAGGGCAAAGGCCTCCCTCAATCTTGCCCATTCTTGCCTGTTTTGAGCTATTCTGTGAAACAAGTTATGGGTTAGTAGTTACCGTATAGAGTATTTATAGTGACTGGTCTAAGTTCTAATTGGTCATATGTTACGCGCGTAATGACCAATCATAACGCTAGAATGTGATAAAATGTAGGTAGTTTCATTTCTACCTTCCTAAATAATATCGTTCAGTTTTAAGTGAACGACTAAAATTCGTTTGTGATTTGAATCATCAGCTGATTTGTGTTTTTATTTTACGAGTTAGTGGAAGTAAATTTACCACATTCCAACTTGCTGATTGGTTATTACAGGTGTGACGTATGACCAATTAGAACCTAGACCAGTCATAAATACTCTATTATACCACCAGATCATCGTAATTTTTTTTGATCCAACTTCCTTTTTCGTTCATGTGATTAGAACAAAAGCTTTTGAATACTTTAAACGTGTTTTTCTCAAAACTATGTTTTTTCAATTTCAAAGGTTCCACGAGGTCTCATTTTGTCAGAAATTTATTCTAGTACAGCGTAGTGATCTTGACTCCATTTCGACAATGTTGGACCTTTTTAGACTGAGATTCACACATATAACTGTGTATCTTTGTGGCAAATTGAATTTAGTCTACGAGTAGCAAATCTGAAAATCCGTCACTAAATATGATACGAATCTGCATCTGTAATCGTGTGAAGGGAAAACTGCTAAGTAATTTTATTTCATGAATGAAAATTCAAAAACACGTGTCATCAGTCACTTCTGATTTTATAATTAAGTAATATTAATAATAAAAATTAATAAGGAGCATACGATGTCAGTGTATTTTGACTGCTGATAATATGTAAATTCTGGACGACTGTCCGCATGGTATTTATTTATTATTCAGAAAAAAAAAAAAAAACAATGAAAAACCAAAACGTTTACATATCCATACATCACCATCATCGGGTTTACACGGCTGAGATTTATGAACATTTCAATTTAAACAATTCACGTTTCGAGGGGCGATTCTTTTTATTTTTGAAACGAAGCCAAATATCAACAGTTGTTTTTTAAACATTACGCATACACGATCGTGCCAACTTTTCAATACATAAACCAACGAAAAGGAACGAGCGTCGAGGAAAGAGAAAAACCCACTTACCGGTATTTCCTAACGTAATCTCTAAGCGACCCGATTTACCTTCGTATTACGTATTATATTTCGTATTCGAGGTAAGAAAAAAAGGAAATCGAACTTACGATCGTGAAACGATCATCAAATCGTGCTCCAGTGCCGAATCCGGTGTAACAATAAATTCGAGACCGGTGTAGAAATTTTCTAATTGTACCGTATCTCATTCTCGCCTCTAAACTCTCGTATTATACGAATAAAAACGTACTAAGAAATACGAGCGAATAAAAAGGAAAACGCGGAGGCGATAACGAAAATTGCGCAGTTTCGGGGAAAAATACGGTAAAGCGTGTATTTCCCGCGGGATCTAGCAGGGTCATTTATAGGAACACCGAGTCCGGTTCGACTTTAACGCTGACCCTTCCGCAGACCTATTGGCGCGAATCAATTTGCCAGTACTCGCGTTTGTTTTCTTTTAATCATATGATTTATTCCTTCGAGAGCCCACGCGTATACGAATTGAAGAAGATTTTTTTCTTCCACCGGTACACTTATTGCAATCGTGTACTGTGTAGTGCAGTCGATCGTAGCATTTCGGTGACGTTGGTAGGCTGGTAATTACATTTAAATTATTTCGAAACGCGCGTCCATGAGAAAGGGATGCGCGGCGCGACGCGTATAACAATACGCGATGATTTATACGACGACGACGAAGAATATTAAAGAGTTGGCATGGTTAGCTTCTCTCTTTCCGATGCTTTTTCCATCGCTCGTCCTATGCGTGTATATACGTGATCGAGAGAGCACCACTTCCTTTATATCAATAGACTTTCACTGCGTGTCGGAATGCGATACTTAGCGAGTTATTTTAATCATCGTTTTACCATATAGCCCAAAACGCGTGTACGTTTGATTTACGAGCCATATAAGGGTTGCGCGATGTCGTCGCCGTTGTCGAAATTTTTATATCTCAATCAAGCGTTCCTCGAAAGGGTGCCGAATTGCCGATATCGTAAGAATTGCTCGCCGAGTCATCCGTCCAAAGTATACCTAAATTGCGGTCAATTTGTGAACTATAGATGGAGAGGTGTAGCTGACACTGATATCCGTGACGGCGTGACGCGAACTTTTGAATGTTAAAGGAAGCTTTATAAAGTGTAGTCGCACGCGCCCCTTTTCACGTATATGTACACAATTGCGGTCATTTGATACAATAGGTCGCGTAAAAGGAATAAACTGGTCGAAGGGTGGGATATTTTAGCGCCCTTTTTACGTTCGCATTATTCGCTTTCTTCAACTTCAAACGGTCTTTTCTTCGAAGTTTTCGTATTAATAGTCAAATAAAGATTATTTCGACATAAATTTTGATTTAGAACCACTTTCGTATGCTCAGATCATTCGCAACAAACCACAACGAAGGATTTTCCGTATCATGTAGGTATTAGTGTTCACCCAAATTTGGGGTAGTACGAAAAATAATTTTTTCCCTCGAAAATCGACAACCTTGGATTCATCGAAGTTACCAAATAACCTAAACTAATAGAGTAATGCTTGTGCAGCGGATTGCATATCCATCAATGCCGTGTTCTATGGTCAACGTAAGTACACAAACGAACGAATATGATGTTATCATTCTGTATTAATGATTAATATTTCTTAAAATTGAATTACGTTACAGACTCAAACTACATTACAAACTTATAGCACGACATTACTGATAAATTAATAATATTAAGTTTGTTTACTTATCGTGATCATAGTGCACACCACTGATGGATACGCAACCCGCAGCATAGACAGTACTCTTCGTAGAAAAAATATCAAAATCTTTCTTATCTAGCGGTTTCACTTCCCTTTTGAAAATTCGAATACATCGTAGTAACTTCGATTCGAGAACTGATAACAGAGATGGTGAGAGGAGGGTGCAAAGGGTGCATTTGCATCGGGCCCAGATTTTTTTTGGAGGGCTCGTATAATTTAGCTGGAGCCAAATTTTTTTAATGGGCCATATTGAAAATGTATGAGAACAAGAGAAAAATAATAGTAATTGAAAAGTTCAAAAAACGTGCGTATTATCATTATTAGGTATTTTCTGAAGTGATAAAAATGAATTATAAAATATAGGTACAATTTTATTACTTTTGTATACGAAGTGAAGTATATAAAAATATTGAAGTGTGAGAGGGGTTGAAAATGCAACGGAAAAAAGTGCTCGAGAAATTTTTGTACTATGGGCGAATTTGGCTCTCGTCGTCTCTGACTGCTGAGGTGAAGGTCATTAAAGTTCTTATCCTGAAATTGCGGCGTAGGTAAGGTTGGAAATTAGTATCTGCGCCACTGATAGAGACCAATGGACTCTGCATAAAAAAAAATCGTCTAAATTGCTAAAAATTTCAAGGTTTTACTGTGTCACGTGAAATTCTCAAATTTAAGCAATTCGACTGAACATCAAAATTTTGACAAATTTTTGAAAATTTTTTGGAGGTAGAGTTCCCGAATGTGTGGGAAATTATTGATTTTTTACCTACACTCCTACGTGTGAAGTGTTTTGATGAATATTTTATGAAAGTACGCATTGATGTTGAGAACACTGGCGAGAGAGAATAGCGAATATGGTGTAAAACGTTAAAACACGTCTATTTAAGCGATAGGTAGAGTAAGTAGAAATTCAAGGCTATCTTCTTTTGGAGCAGATATATTCATTTTAAGTTGAGCTTTCGACTTTTGAAGTTTTAAGAAGACAATTTTTATTTATAACCACAACTCGAGTTGGAATAACATGAAATTTTTATAGGCACTATGACTGGTATAGAAAATGAGCTGATGACATTTTGAAGTGGATTCGTGCCCTGAAAGTTGAGCTTTGGTGGATTCAGGTATTTTGAAAATGGCGTAGAGGAAAATGAACAGCAATTCGGTGGTGGGAAATTTCATTCTCTGTAACTCTGGTTCTTACAAAGTTTTCATTCAAGTTGATCATTGCCCGCTAAAATAAGTTCAATAAAAAAATCTCATTAATGAGTCAAATTTTTTTGCAACGATGGGTAACATCTGAACACCTTCATTTCAGGATAAGTTGAGTTTCATGCTTAAATATTAATTGATTAAAAATATAAATAGTATGAAAAAATTAAATTAATAAACTGAATACATGAAACTAATTAATAGTTCAAATGAATGAATTATGAAGTCGATTCTCTTATGATAACTCGAGTGAAAGTAGATGGATTGACTCAAAATTTTTAGATAAGAGGAAATAGAGATCGAGTACAGATAAGTTTTTGAAGACGATTCGTTCGCAAAATGTTGAGCTTTATTTGCAAGTAAATACATTTTTTTTTAGCTCTTCCTGTTGGCCCTTATACAATTTTCATGAAAACTGGTAGAAAGTTGAGCTTTTGAACTTCAAATCCAACTTCTTACAGTTACTGTAAAGTGCACTGTTCACAATTAATTTGGTCGAATGCTAGGTTACCGTTACCAGTCATCTAGCTTTCCTAGAACTACCTGCCCTAATTTTCAGGCGATTTGAGAACAAATGTTAGGGCAAGTTAAAAGGCTAAATACCCTAAATTTTTCCTTGAATATCTAAGAATTCAAGAATAATACAAAATTGAAAAAAAATTAAAATAACGAAATGTCAAATGTCAAAAAATTTATAAATGTAGGAACTGAAGAAGGCAAAGAATTGGAAATGTCCAAAATTAAAAAAAAAATAATAAAAAGACCAAAAATAATTAAAGTGTTCTAAAATGAAAATGCATATTTACTCAAAACTGAAAAAACAAATCGTCCAAAAATTGGATGAAAGTAAAAAAAAATAATTTTTAATATTATTTTTTTTTATTTATTTTTTTTTTTGCATTAAAAAATTTCGTTACTAAAGTCATTGAAGTTGACATCTGTATTTTTAGTTTATTATTATTTACGGTACTATTTTTCGTTTTATAGTTTTTCGTTCTGTAGTACACTCTTATCTATATTATGAATAGTTCCTACTTTTGATTTGATTTCTTGCTTCTTAGCACTTGTTGCACGCTGAGTCACCTACACAAACACAAAAGTAAATAACTTTTGTATTTTTGTCTGTTTCAAGCCACAAAGCAGCAACAAGGAGTAATTAATTGACCATTACTTTTGTTATTATTTTTCTTAATTATGTTATTCATAAATATTGCTTATTCGGAAATTTTTTAAATTTGTTATTAAAATTTGTTGTATCCTGGGTAGTAGTGCACCCGTGGAAAGAATAATTAGTAGCATTGGGTACACAATAAACTACTTCAATATCTTACTTTTTTCAACTTGAATGCCAAACCTTCTTTAAGATGATATAAATAATATTATTAACTACAAGGTTTAAAAATTGAACTACAATATTATTCCCGGTCTTAATTCCTTAGGGCTTTAGCTTGTGTATTTTTCTTTTTTTTTCCGAGATTACCGAAAGTTTCAACTGAAACTGAAATATAAAAAAATAAGTATGCCAAACTCACTTGAATAAATTCGTGAACTTCATACAGAAGATTACCCATTTCCATTCGAATCACCTAGAAAAACATCAGCTGTACCTGTGAAAAACCCTGTGATCGTAAAAGACTTATGGGTAAATGCCGTGTACTTTCCCATATTGCAACGAATATGAGTATTGAGTAGCCTTGTGTAAAAGGCACTAGCCCCCTCTGACGTACGTTGTTTACATCAACGGAGTGGGGATTGCGCTCTTGTGAAATAATTTTCGTATTATAAAAACTTGAAATTGAACGAGTTCATTTTATTCTTTGTAACATGTTATTTTTTTATTAAAATAATCCATAATACTTGCATTTTTCTCATCTATTTTGTCAATTTCAGTTATTATTTACCATTTTTTGAGCGCAAAAATTGCGGTTTGGGTTTAAAAAGTACACATTAAGGTGCGTCCACATGAGGATGATCAGCTTGTTCAGCTTGGATGATCAGCCTAGAGTGATCAGCCTTAGATGATTATCTATCGACGTCCACACTTGTTTAGCTTTTTGTCATCTATACAGAAGCTATCGGTAGATACATTTTAGGAAAATATGTGGGAAAAAGTTAATTACTACATTTTGATGTGTCTTTGCGCAATATTCTCCGAACGGAGTCGACCATTACAAGGGATACGTGACAAGTGGCAACCGGGGATGGCGAAAAGTGGGGCAACATGAGTAATTTTTACCCTACCCACCACATCTTCCCTCACCCTCCCCCTAAATCGTATTGAATGGCAATTTTACAATAAAAAATGCTGAAAATAAATTTTTATTTTTTAATAAAAAAAATATATATATAAATATACGTATTCAATATCTTGTGGTGCCCTTGTATATTTTGAACTATGAGGCGCCCAGCCATATGCCGGGCACCACAAAGAAAGTGTCTTTCAAGGATTCCATATCGGGCACCACAAGGTATATATACCATAAACTCCAGTATTTATAAGAGGTTTAATTTTTAATATATAAATATAGTCATTGTGGTGCCCACCTCTAAAACTTCAGCTGTGGACCCAGAGGGGTGAGACGATCATTTTCTGATAGTTTTTAGCTTAAAAACCTTGTGGTGCCCAATTTGGGCACCATAACGTTAAAAACGGGCGCCACAATGACTTCGTATGCTTAAAACGGGCACCACTATGACTAAAACTATATCTATATATATATATTATATATAGGTATATATTATTACAAAATCATTAGGTATAAATTTTGTAACAAAAAATAAATTCGGTATTTAAATAATTTTTTATATCCAAAATTAATATTTTATATGAAAAAATTTATTAAAAAAATTAAAATTATTATGTTTTTAGTTGTGAATTTATGAAAAAAAATTTTTGTTACCAATAAATTAATAACATTAAAAAATATATATATTAATGATAAGTTTATTGTCATGTTAAATTTTTTGGTAAATAAAATATATTAGTGATCACTCATAGCTACTCGTACAAAAATTTTTTTTAAATATCCATAAAAATTAACATAATTTTTAGTAAATTTCACGTTGTAAATATTTTAATTTCAGAAAAATGGTCAGATGGCCAAAAGAATTTTTTTCTAATTTTAAAATTATTTTCATTCCGTTGAAGAATAAATTATGTGTGTAATAGCGAAAAATTATATTTGGATGAGCGAATGTGGATGATGCAGTCGCATCCACACTATTCATCATTCTTTGAACAGACCGACATCAAGTCGATCGAGGATGAAAGGCTAATCAGCTTCGTTCAGCTCAATGAGGCTGATCATGCAAACGTCCACTCTACATTCATCTCAGGCTGATCATCCTCGTGCGGACGCACCTTTAGATAACACAATATTTATTTTACTGTCTATATGTTGCTGCAAACATGTTCAAAACTGTCTTATATTATGTGGAGTTCCTGATATATTATTATGGCAACATCGCAATTTCGCGACTATGATGCTCAACTGTTGTGAACATAGGCGCTACGTAGAGTAATACTGGTCTCAGTAAGGTGTGGTCTAATTTTTGAATACTTTTTTAAACGAATTTTGCGTTCACTCTCGTTGTCGTCGCACTCCATCCGATCATTCACTACCGGCAATATTTTTGCATTTTCTTCTGATAAGCGGTGGTATCCTTGGACGAGTGTTACCCGGTCTTCAATCAACTGAAGCTTCAATGGCGCCCATTAATTTCGACCTTTCGTCAAATCGACTCGAGCACCGAGAGGAAATGAAATCCAAAGAAGACGAAACCGAACACCACCAGTCGAATAAGAAACGCATATCGAAGAGGAAAAAAAACCTAAAGTGAAAGAAAGACCACTTTTATTTAGTTTTCACACCCTTTTCGGGCCCAAGTGTTTTGCCATTCTTCCCCGAAAAACGTACCAAAGCAAGGCGACCGGCTTCGGTGTGATGTTGACTTTAACCTAATAACGCGTCTTCTCTTCGAATTTTCGCAGTGAGCGAAACACGTTAGCGTATATGGTAGCCGTTACGGAGCGGCGACGCGGTCCTCGTGGGATTTCTATCCGACGCTTATAAGTACCGATGCCCAATTTGAGCCAATTTAAGAAGGTAAAAGCTAGCGCGCAGGAAAGACGTTAATTTTGTTTTTAAAAGACTTCTAACGGCCACTTCTGGTTGTTATATTGTAGCGCTTTCGTCAAACTCAATTACCATCGGTTCGTTTCTTCCGACGCCTCGTACGCGCCTAAGAAGTGGCGTTTTTTTTCTCCTTCCTCTTCATCGCCTTTTCGAAGTACTCGACGAAGAAACGAGGCGTAATATGTGGTTTTTTCCCCGACCAAGGTGTAGCGATAATTATCAAAGGAGGTCGAGAAATTTGAAGGGTCGAGTTATCCGACGCATTCCTACGCGCTGATCCATCTCTCGCGTCTTACGCAAATACCACTTACTCGAGTAGGTTGTGTAACGGTACGAGAAAAAAGTAGAGAAGGAAAAGAGATATAAGGCTAACGAAAACTGCTTGGTAAGTCCGAAATCATGTCGGCAAATTCTCCAGAGAACGCGGTCGTCATTAGACGAAGACGTTTTATGGGCAATACGTACTCGAAACTGGATGGACAGCGTACGTATTTACGACTTCGGTGCGCGCTTCCGATACACGCGCTAACCCCTGCGATGGCACGGAATAGTGCTATTCTATACCAACACCAGCATAGGCATTCGGCTATATAATCTTGTTACCGGGCAGACATTCATTTCCAGCCGACTCCGCGCGTTTTTCCCATACCGAAATCACCTGCTATAAAGTTTATGACTTTTTTCCATCTCCTTCACCCTACCGCCCTCTTCTCCCTATGCCTATGTTATAACTCTTGCGACCAGTAGACGTAAATTTTACGTGCTTAAGTGATCGTACGATTACCTGTACTTTTGGTAGCCTATGCCGGTGGCAGAATCGAGATTTATATGTGACGAAGAAAAATCGCCCAATAAATCCGTATGCGTTGGGAATTTTTTTACATGGGAAGAAAATTTGATTTCTTGAATCAAATCTAGTTGGCTATAAATTAAAGTATAAAATTTTAATGTCGTTCAACCCTGAAGCTGGAAATTAATGAAAGGATTTGTCTAATCAATCGATAAAATATTTCACTTGATTTTTGCGAGGAAACCGATAAAGAAATCTGAGTGATTGAACAAATATCGATTCAGTTTTAAATTAATATTTTTATTTTATTCTTTTTTTATCATAACTGGACCCCCTCCCTCACTCCTATAATCGGAAATTAAAAAGGTCATTTTCTTTCTTCAAGAACTGAATGGCCCTCACCACCACAACTATGGTCATTATATTGGAAAATTTCGAAAACAAAGGTACTGAAACTGAGCAAACTGAGGAAAAGAATCTTTTCTTTTTCATAAATTTGCCTTCAAAATAACGTACATATGATCATATTATTAATTTTAATGATCAAACTAAACAATCAGTGAGTAATGCAACACAGTGTCGATCTTCAATTTCAATGCCCTTGTTTTCAAATTTGCCAATAATATACTCTGAATGACGATAGTTTTGGTGATGAAGCCCATCCGGTTCTTGAAAAAAGCAAATTACCTATTCAAATTAGAGATTATATGGAGGGGGGTTGAGAGGGGGTCTAGTAATGAATAAAAAATAAAAAAAAATTGAAATTTAGAAATTGAATCTATAATAATTCATTTACTTTAATTTCTTTATTCCTTCACTCCTACCTTACTATATGTCAAGGTCTTGCCCCCCCCCACTACCATTAAAAATAAAATATTGACGAAGTTTAAATTCTTCGTTGATTATTATTAATTTGAAGAAAAAAAATAATAAATAATTAATGCTTTTTTTTCAAAAAAAGAAAAGAAATAAATAAGAAAGTTTTAGATTTCTCGAAATTCTGAAAAATTAGTTTCTTAACTTTTTTTTATGCGTCATATTTTGAATAATGTACATAATTATGATTGTTAATCTAAAAACATTATGGTAATTTTTTTAATTTTAATTTTTTTTAACTACAATTTTTATAAATATTTAAAAATGAAAATTTTTCATTCCCTCTTTGCAATTTTTTTTCTGTGCTTTTACGTTTTACTTACTAGTTATTTGTTTATGTCATTTGCAACTGATAAAAAAAAATGTTTTTAAAAATTTTTTATAAAAAATAAATAATTTCTTCAATCTGTCCATCTATTAAATTATCAAGTATTTAAAATATTGTAATCAGTGGAAAAAAAACTGTTAACCCTTAATTGGCACACATGGGTGAATTTCAGCCATCGGTAATACAACCTCGCTGCGCTCCGGCGTAACCGGCTACTCATCCCTGTGCACCGTTCATAGTTGAACGTTGCCACAATTTCTTCAATTTGGGCATCTGTGTTAGTTGCATACATCAATTTTTGAAGGGGCAGATTTACTTCTGAATTTTTATGTAAATTATTCATTGGATTTTTCAGGTCGCAAAAATTGAAAATAAAACCATGCTATGTTGTAGTTCGAACGATTTTGCAAGAAAAAAACATAGAAGAACAAATTGCCTATCTTTAATATTGAAGGAGCTAGAAATTTTCAAAAATTGTTCTATTTTATCCCATGTATGCTGCCCCTTCAATTTTGATATTATGCGATTTTTTTGTAATTAAATTCTGCATTTCAGCGAGCACAATAACATATTATATCTCAATTCTTGAGTGACTCGGCACAATTTTTATTTTCTAATTTAAATTACTTTTATGTGTGCCATCAGAGGGTTAATCGATTGGTCACGTCACTGCTTTCATGACTGTAAAGTGTTATTTCACATACAAACTGGTTATTTCGTGTTTTCATGAATTGGAAAATAAAATTGTGTCCTGTGCAGGGAAAAGGTACTTTAAGTAGGAATTTTTTGAAAATAGTTTTTTGGTCCAGGATAAGAGAGGAAACCCAGAGAAACATTTTAATACCTTGATAAGCATTCTAGGTACATTTTTCGCCGAGATAGAACGATTTAAAATTTAGGAAATCATGAATTCAAAAAAAAAAAAACAAACAAACAAACAAACAGATATGAAAATTAAAAAAGTTGCCAAAAGTAAAGGCCATGAATAACTATTGTAACAATTGCGTATAAGTCTGAACTACTTAGAAATGCAAAAAAAAAACTTAAAAAAATCGACCATTTTCATAATTGACTCTTCTACAAAAATGTGTTTTCCCCACTTTAGGTATTTTAGATTTTGACTTCTCTTACCTTCATTAATATTAATAATTTTAGATATAATATGAAATAACAATATTAATACTGGTTGAACACTTTATCACCCATTAATTAATCAAAATTTTTTACTCTAAATTTTATCATTTTTTCTTTACATTTAAATGAGTCATCCGTTCCTGCACTGGTCACAATCTCATTTTTCACTTTTCCCTCGCCCATCACAGTGAATGGTAAAGTTTTTGTAGCAGAGTAAGCTAATGATGGTTGAAATTTTAAAATCTGAGTTTTTTCGCCATCTTTATCATCAAATCAAAATTTCATCGCCTATGAGACACCTTGTCATTGCTACGTTGATCTTGTATTCGTGAACATTTTTTCGTTCACGTTCTCATTTTAGTTTTATTCCGGCATGACGATATATTTTCAAACAATTCACTCTATAATATATCTTTAATTATTTATGATACATGAAAATTTTCAATTTCCCTATAACCACTAACCGACCGCGCCCCTCCAAACAAACAAATCCACTCGGATTTAAAGCGATAAACAAGCGCGTTGAACGGAGAAAAAAAAATGTAAAAGAAATAAAATTCCGAGAGAAAATTTAATTTGCCAACGCCGGTCGTTTACAAAGGCTATTTTAAAGGCTATCTGCTTGTACATTAGGGCGAAATATCCCTTTTTTTCGGTCTCTCTCCGCGTGTATGTCCGCAGTTAAAGCTAATCATACAGGAAGATTTAGTCTCGGACCGCGGAGGCGAAGTCGCAACGCTATACGAAAAGGACGTACCCCTATCGGGTACCGGCAGCACTTCTCACATTTATACCTCCCTGGAGGATTTTACGTCCTCTACTTCAATCTTGTAGACAATGGATTGTGCCCTAAATTCGACCGAAAACCGCTCCCGTTAAAAATACGCAAACAGATTTTCGTCGGCAAGATTTATTATTCGGTTGCCGATCTTTTTCGCAGATAAACGTGTTTTGTTTCAATTTATAGCGAATAGATTTATGCGACGTATACGCGCATCGTACGTTGAGCCAAAATTTTTGCGTACAGACGGTGGAATTTGTTTGAAAATTTTTGAGCTTGAAATCACGCTATACGTGCCTATGTATATGATAGCTGGAGGTAGTGGTATCAATTCGTTATTTTAAAACGATGATTATTTTTTTTCATTACAGCATTCTAGAACTACGAAAAGAGAAAAGTCGAGACGCGGCCAGATCACGTCGTGGAAAGGAAAACTACGAATTTTACGAACTGGCGAAAATGTTACCTCTTCCAGCGGCCAT
The DNA here is from genome assembly GCA_009761765.1 of Phenacoccus solenopsis. NCBI lineage: Eukaryota > Metazoa > Arthropoda > Insecta > Hemiptera > Pseudococcidae > Phenacoccus > Phenacoccus solenopsis. Next base: position 32,884,994 of record CM019753.1, read on the forward strand.
CACATCGCAACTAGACAAAGCCTCTATAATACGGCTGACCATATCGTACCTAAAGCTAAGAGATTTCTCAGGCCACGGTGATCCGCCTTGGAACCGAGACACAGGGTCTTTAAACAAAAACCTCAAAAGTAAGCAACCTACTTAAATATCTAATCGTTTTGCAGCCATGTAATTGAATTTCGTTGCGTTTAATGACGACCACGTCGTCCGTAAATTGGCAACACGACGAAGGGCCGTCGTCTCGCGTCCTATTGCGAGACAGCTTCGACATTGGGGAATTTATTTTCGAAGCCTGTGCTCGTATAAGAGGGTAAACGACTTTGGTAATTTAATAATCAATCCGCCGCTGGACCCCTGTTACGTTGACCATCCTTCATCAACCGAATGTCCGCGCCTTTCATGAAATTTTAACGCAGCGGTATCCCATATACGCGATAAACGAAATTAACCGAAAGCTTGACACGCTCTCGTGCGCATCGCTTCGTCCACCGGAATCAAAATATTTCGCCATCTATACTCCTGTACTTCCGTTGTGGTGTAAAATCACGCGCTAATTTCGACGCCAACGACGCCACGCGTTTAATAACCGTAAACTAAATTAAACCATATTCGCCGAATCTCCAGCCTACAAGGTTTTTTATGCCATCGTCGAGTCGTGGGGTATGATATGACTTGGCGAAAAAAAATAATAGTTGAAAAAAAACCGCCACCCTCGCCGATACGCGTCGAGTGCCACAGACATTTCGAATATTGTCGACGGAATTCGCATTTAAAAATCCGAACGCAGAGAAAACATCGCTTATTCATTCGTGATAATTTTTTTCTTTTGCTTACATGCAAGAATAATTTGATACAATGCGAGGGTGAGGCCATACTAACTGTTCTGCGTGGGGACCCTTAGACACGATTTTTGTTTGTCGAGTGATAGTGACACTTTTTTTTTTACTTTCGATCTCATTTTTTTCGATTTGACGTAAGACGTACGCTGATTTTCAACGCGAGTGTTAGACTATTGCTCGTTAGAATTGATCGTAAAATAGAGCGAAAAAATAAAACATATCTTTTAGATTCAAAATGATTTAGAATAGTAAAATAATTTATCGTTAAAATTATCACTATTATTTAATAATTACGATAAAAAAGATTCGAATGAGTTTCAAAAAAAAAAAATTAAAATTAAATTTGAATTATCACTGAACCCTTATGATTAAAAGTATGTTTTCTGTATCTTATCAGTGGAATAATGGCAAAAAATACAAACTTTTCCTTACGATTTTTCTACAGAATTTAATGATTTTCTTTTTTTAAATTTATCTTTGAAGCTTTTTTTTTTGTGGATATTGCTTAGATAATTTTGAAATTGAGAACATAAACGAAGAAAATTTGATACATTTGATTTTTTTGAAAGGGAATCAGAACTAGTATCAGTATTTAATATTATTGAATTTAGGTCAATTCATTTTATAATTTTATTTTTAATTGAGTATTTAGAATTAATTTATATAATAATTTTTACTTCATATTTTTTTTATTAATCTTAATTTATTTTATTTTTTATTTAATATTAGTTTTTTTATATTAATTTTTTTATTTATTCGAGGATTTATAATTCCATTTAGAGACTCTTGAGGATTTTTATGACTGAAGATCACGTGTATTGTATAGATCTTTACGAATCATAAAATTCTGAGTGAAATGAGCTCAATTTGATAATGCATATTTTGCATAGGTATTTTAGACGTTTTAAGCCCATATTCGTCTTATTTGGCCTATTTTTTTCATTTTGCAGTCATATTTTGGAAATTTTAGCCAATTTTTTTTTTGCACCGAAAATAGCAAACCTGAAAAAACCAAGAAATTCTGAATAAAAATTTTCGTACTGATACATCTGAAGTACTGCATTTTAAATCTGAAAATCAATACGAAAGCGACTGATTAGTGATCAATACAAGTGACAAAAAATACAAACTTTTCCTTATGATTTTTCTACAGAATTTAATGATTTTCTTTTTTTAAATGTATCTCTGAAGCTTTGTTTTTTGTGGGTATTGCTTGAATAATTTTAAAATTGAGAGCATAAGCGAAGAAAATGTGATGACCTTCAAATTAAAAAATTCTTTCAAAAGATACTCAGAGCCGCCAAGAGCCAAGTCGGGCTCTAGGGCGAAGTGAATTTGGGTACGCTGTGATTTCTTTTTTTTTGCGAATTTTTATAACCAAGAATCGTACGATTTAGATCTACGTGTTATGGGCTGGGTTCGGGCCCTCTAAAAACCGCCGAGTCGGGTCAATTTGCCCTTCCTGCCCCCCCGCCCCGGCCGCCCTGAAGATATCTATATGGATGTTGGATAAAAGTGCTTTTTTACTAGATAAGTACGTATTTCGTCATATTTTGACGAAAATAAATGCGTGTTTTAAGTGCATAAAACAGTTTATAAGAGCATGAAAAAAAAAAAAAAAAAAATTAAAAAATGAAATACGACAGAGATATTTCCGAATAAATTTTCCTTCTTGAAAAGGCGGGGGAGGAATAACTCCTCTCTTACCCTTCCATCCTATATAATTCGAATTTTTTTCTACTGATAAAATAAAGAAAGCATACCGTTAACAGTGGCTCTATCTCGGAGGGCGAGAGAATCGAAAATGCAAATAGATTTTCATAAAACTAGTGACAGAGAAACGGTAATGAACAAACCATACATAAAAATTAATATCTTAAGCTTTCAGCTTTCTGTATCACATGAAATTAAAAATTTCCGAGTTTTCATTCGCTTTATCACTTTTAAGGTCTGAAAGCCCTCGAACATCATTTGTGAGAATGGTTTCGTCATATGGTATACAGTATACACTATATATACACAATACACATATCTCATGTGAAGTCCATACAGGGACGTACCGAAAGGGGGGAGGGGGGAGCTTCCCCCCTTGGCTTTTGGAAAGTTGGTAAATTTGGAGTTTTAGCGTAAAGTTGGTAAATTTGACCACTTGCGCAGTATTATTACAGCTATTTTTACATTTTTTGAAGACTAACAAGAAGACTGTGACATCTTATTTTATTTTCGCGGAGCAAAAAAAAAAAAAAAGTCAACAGTTGGTAAAATTTCATGTTATAAGTTGGTAATTTTTAGTTTTCTCCCCCCCCCCCTGAAGAATGTCCTCGGTACGCCCCTGAGTCCATAATGAGGTATTTGTGACTCTGCAAGGTTTTCCAAAATTTCGGGACAATTACCATTTTTGTTCATTTCAATTCAAAGTTGAAGAATCGTAATAATCACGGTGAAATGTTTATTAATTAAATTTAAATGGGGGATTCGGTTGTGCATTTTTTTTTTCGCGAAATCTGCGCTTGGACATCTATAATTTTAATGGTATTAGGTAGAGCAAACCCTCTAGTTTACTACATGATTTTTTGAAATTCTTTGGGGACAGAGTTTTGAAGAAATTATTTTATTTATGAAAGAAAGTCAAATGCGGAGTTTTAGGAAACCGATTTCCTAAGATTGCTTATTTGGGTTCCTAAAATTGCCCACCTCTAAAATGATTTTAAATTATTAAAAATATTTAATAAATGTAAATTAGAAGTAAGTTCGGTTCGATAACTTCTCAAATCTGAATAATTCACGTTAGAGATTTTTTCAAAATGAAAAATTTCAATTTAAAATATAATTTTTATTTTTTTCTATTTACTTTTTTTAAAATAATGCAGAATGAAAAATATGTATATATAATAGGTACCTAGGTGTACTTATACCTAACTACGAGCAGTCTGGGCACGTACGTTCGTCTTTGTAAAAAAAATGAAAATTTAAAAGCGAGAGCCCTTCAACTTCGAAGAAAAAGTTGTAAAGAAAAAAAACCTAACCTACTTAGAGCAATTACCACTAAATATTCAAAAAGTGCATTTAATTACCTTTCTATTGATATATAATACTTGGCACTTACCATAATATTTCCTCCGAAACGCGATCTTTTCTGATGAACAAATACTCGAGTGATGCGCGTTGAAAACTTATATTGTATATCCATCTAAAATGCAGCAGGCGACCGGCTCTTTGTTATGTTTAGGATTGATAGATATAAAAAATGCATAATTCAAGGTCATTAAAAAAATGTTCAGTGTCACCATTTTTGAAAAATTCGACAGTGCTCAATCTTGGGAGCTATACCTGTATCATAAAAATATACTTAATGATAATCTCGTTTCATTCAATATACTTATTCAGTCAGGAATGTCTGTACCGAAAGTTAGTTAGACATAATAACCTACAAAATTAATAATCGAGATGCGAAGTCAACACCTGAATGTAAAGTTGATAAGTGAAATTTAGAAATCTTCGATCGATACGCAAAAGTGCCGAAATCACTACGCCAAATGTATAGTCGATCAACGTACTTCAAAATTCATTAGCAAATACGAGCATAATAACATCAACCTATTAAAATTGCTAATTAATTCGAGAAAATTCGCAACAGATGTAACACTCATTTTAATTTTTTTTTTTAAATAAAATCGCAATTAATCGATTTTATAATTCAATGAAATCTAATCTCAGTCCTCACATCCCCTCTCCCATTTCTTCAAAAAAAAAAAAAAAAAAAACTTCAAAACTCTCGTACTCCTTGTAAATGAAGGAAAAAAAAGTTCCTGTCGTCAAATTTATATTATCATTATACCGAATAAATAAAGCTAATTCGTACAACATCGCGATAACCTCGTTACATCGCGCCCAACATCACAGAGACATGTACCATTTCGATAGGGTGATCGCTTCGGGTCTACTCGCAACCCTCGCGGTAGCGCTATTAACGTAGAATAAGGAGCGTGGAACGCGACGTCGTGTATGCAAATTCGAAACAAAGCGAGTTGAAAAATCCGCTTCTATAACCTTCGAAGCGTTCGAAATCCAATAATACATTTCCAATAGGGTTAGAATAAGAGTTAAAGGTATCGGCGGGCGAGGTTTTCGTACGACTGGTTGGAGCGGGCCGGACGAACGAGAGCGACAAAGAGATGTCGCGCGTTACGGTGAGAGGCCGCGTTAAACGGCATTGGTTTGGAAAATGAGGCGAAGGCGCGTGTGACGAATCGTAGAATGTCCGATGGTTCATCAATCAGCCGAGTATCGAAATCGAAGACGAGAGAAACGAACGCGATCGAATTTCCGATACATAATGTCGACCGTACCGTGAAAAACCTCCGCTCGTCGCCTATAACAAAAGCCCGATATACACTCGCGTTTTGCAGTTGGTCGTCTACTCGTCTTCTCGTCTCGGTGACCGAAGGTAGAGCGAATTTTTCCTCCGCTATTGGCGTTTTCACCGGTACCGCACAGATGGCCTTCGTCAAGGTGACGACATCGCGACGACTTATTCGCGGGGTAATTTTAAACGGCCATCGAGCGGCCGTTTAACCCTTTTTAAATGGTAATATTCGCGACGACGACGTCGCACCTCCGGGCCCCCGCTCATCGCGTCCAACGCAGCCGGTAAACGTAGCGTACATCCGTTATTGCAATTTATTCCTTAATATCTTACAACGTTTAAGAAGCGAGGCGAACTCATTAAAGGCGACGGTAATAAAGCTAATGCTACAGAGTATCTTACGTTTTGTAAAGAAAATTTGAGTTAGCATTGCGCCCATTTATTAGAAATTATGAGTTACGCCGTAGGGTACGTTTTGTTGCTTTTATTGCAAATACGCGACCCTAATATAAGATTAGATTTTGATAATAATAACACACTGCCGGAGTGAGATATCCTAACTCCGTCACTTCCTTCTTGTTCGTCTTCTTCCTTCTGCTCTATACATATAACGCCACACACGCACACGTTAGTTTAATTATTACAGGGAATACGCAGCCTCGCCGCCTTCGTATGTGTCGCGTGCGTCCGTCGTCTTATAGCGAGGCATTCGCCCTCCGCGAGTCGCGCCTGAATATCCTCGAGCTTTCTTAAGTACATATTTCAGTACTGCTGATACGTCCTACAAGTGCTGACGTCAGCGTTGCATAATGCTCTACGACGATATGGTATTTCATCGCGTCGTCGAAATCTACTCGTATGTTCGATAAGTTGCCTACATTCATGCCGAAAATGTCGAGATGATTCCTTTTCTAAGGCGTTCTCATATGCAAATTATCGAGCAGACGAATTCGTTTGTATTTGAGAACGTAGTGCAACTTAATTGGGTGCAGGGTTGCCATGATCCGGACACAGCTGTATTCAGAAATAGCAAAAGTTACCGGCCCACCGAGAAATCCCATTTTTAATGGCCCATTTAGTATTAATCGCCCCAATTTTTTCTCTCATTTTTTAAACTATGGATAAATAGAATTTCTTTCTTTTTTTTTATTATCAAAGTTAGGATATTTAAGTGGCCCAATTTTTACCTCAATTGGCCCAAATACTTCGCGGCCCACCGAGATTTTCTCGGTGACTCGACTGCTGGATGCGAGCCTGGATCCGGATCCTATTTTTAGGGTTGATCCGTGATCCGTGATCCAGATCAGTTTTTAGAAGTAGATTCGTGATCCGTGATCCGATTCATTTACCCATACGGATCATTATTTCACAGATCATTTTATTTTTGCTCCACAGAAAAAATTCTGTGTTCTGAAACTCTGAAATTGGATAATTTTTATTTGCAAAATTGTTTTTATTATTTTTTTTTTAATTTTATGCGGTTATTGCGATTATGCTACACAAACTGTAAAAAAAAAATGATCCGTGATTCGCGATCTAAATCTTTTTTGGAGCTTGATCCGTGATTTGGATCGTGTGGTGGGTAATGATTCGTGATCCAATTCATTTTTTATGAAGACCATGGCAACACTGATAAGGTGTTTTTTGTTTACATTTTTGATGGAAAAAGATTCGTTTGAACGTCAATTGGGACACCAACGCAAAGTAGCTGATATCTGGTAGCAAAAAGTATAACCGCTCAAATGAGGTTTTATGGGGCATGTATAATGTAAACAATGAAAATTTTTATCATAAATTGTGTTCATATTCTTTGTGTATTTAGAGAAATTTGCTGGCCACGTGTTTAAAGTGATTTATAAACCTTGGTCTGATTGGTGGAAACTACTGATAAAATCATACATGCCTCATAGAGCCTCACTAGAACACTAGCGCTCAAGCGGTTGTTCGGGTCCCACTTTAGATCCACGATTTCTTGGCGAAAAATGTATATTAGTGACGTAAAATTCTCGGAAATTTACCAGAAATTTACCGGTAAATTTCCAAAAATTTAATAAATTTATAAATTTTTGTAGATATGAATCCTCAAAGCCATATTATTGTACTTTTTCTATGCGGAATGTGTTCAAAGAGATTTTAACGATTTTCAAAAAAAAATTACGCAACATGTTGATAGAAACATCATTATTTAAATGAATAATATTCATTATTCGATTTAGAACACAGGTAGGTGACCGCTAATTAAAGTTTAAAAGTATAAAATTTACTAAACAAAACATTAAAAAACAACAAAAATAAAATTACAAAAATAATATTATTAAAAAAAAACTCTAAATCAGAATTTAATTATATTTCGATTTCAGAAATTTCAAAGAAGAAAAAGAAAAAAAAAGTAAATAAACATGTATTTACCGAATGCGCGAAAATTCATAAATTTCCACAGAAATTTATTACGTGGAAAGTTACCTGTAAATTACCGGAAATTTGAGGGTATATATCACATACATGGTTTTTTTTTAGTATAACTACACTTTGCAGGCATTACATATATGTTATCTATATGCGAACCAAAATTTATAACGCTAAAAAAGTGACATTTTTTGGACTAAAATTCTTCGTGAGTTTCTTATGAAACTTTTTGAAATTTGTAAATGAAGAAGATAAGACGCTTCTCTTTAATTTGTTCAGAACGAAAAATTCAAATTCCAATTTATAAGAAAGTTATAAGCTTTGAAATATTGTCTCCTCAAAAGCCAATTTATTTTTAAATTTTTTTCGACAAATAATAAATTAATCAAAAAAACCTTATGTGAAGTTTCTCAAATTCTTATTATAGGTGTATATTTCAAATTTCAAGTGAAACAGATAAGTAGTATTTTAGAATCGAAGATGTAAGAAAATGGCTATTTGGCAGACAAAGCAGTATGCAATCGTGCATGTGAAATATACCCTTAAGCGGAAACCCTTACATTTCTATATATAATTGATTCCGATTTATTATATTATATTTATTCGTTCTTTATGAAGACAAAATAACCGAGATATTTTAAAGCAATATTTATATTATTAATAAATATTTAATATTTATAAATTTTATAAATTTATTTTTAAATAAGATATTAATTTAAATTCAAATTAACTTTGTGTCAGCAATTGCCGTTAAACAAAAAATATTAATAAATTAAAAAAATAAAATTTATAATGAAATTTTTAAATTAAAATTTTTATTAAAAAAAATTATTAGTGAAATGAAATTTTTTATTAATAATTTATAAATAAAGTTCATTTTTAATTTATGAAGAAGGTTCCAGGCGAACTTCAAGTGCCAATTACTCAACATTGAAACAATTTATTAAAAATCTGCTCAATACCTGTGTTCGTCTTGTTCCAAAAAATGACCAAGAAAAAAAGAAATCAAAAAATATCGGAAATTCACTAAGAAATAACGGTTCTAAAATTGACCATTTTTGTTAAAATTACTTGGCAATGAAAATTCAGGTGTGAACGGCTGTCAAAATGTCAAATTCGTTCAAAACTTTCGTAACCTCCCCTCCCCCCTCTTCTTAAGAGATTTTTAATATCGTCAGGATTTGTAATATTAGTTTTACAAAGGCTTTCTGCAAATTCAGCGGCCTCATCTACTTCTTCATTACCGTCAATACCTAGGTGACCAAGGATGTACATAAATTTTACTATTAGGTCGGTAGATTGGATGTTATAAATTATTTGATTGATGTGTTGGATCATTTGATGGTTTGAGAATTTATTTTTAATATCTAATAAATAAGATAAGGAATCAGTTTGAATCAAAAATTTCGTATGAAGAAAGTAATTTGTGTTATTTTTAAAATTAAATGGATTATTGTGATATGTTTTCAATTTTCATTTTCGTATTTACTGAAGTCTGAACTGTAAAGTGTCAATCGGGCGATGAAAAAAAAAATTGTCCCACATATCAAAATTGATGATGATTTATAAAGAAGATTCGTTTGACGAATCTTGAAAGTGATCTTATCCAACAGGTGGAAAGTAATATCGTTCGAAAAGTCGACCGAGCTATTGACTTTACAAGGGCCTCAGCTGTTCTTCTCTTCACCCCAACCACCTACTCCCATTCTTCACAGCATTATACAAACTATTTCTTAGTGACATTAAAAAAAAACAAAACAATTAAATTTTAAAATAGTTTTATTAAAAAAAATTTTTTTGATGACTAATTTGATTGAGATGGTTTTGTAACAATTGTCACACATTTGTTATTACTGTCTAATATTCATACGTTATAGAAATTCGTTCATTAAGACCTCTTAGTGGGGTCAGTAAGCTAATGTAAAATATCAAGATTTCATTTGGCAACATCGTAATATTAGAAAACAATTGTCCTTGGAAGGAGCCAACATTTCTTGAGATAAGGGGAAGAATGAGATGGTGTTGAAATCCTAATGAAAAGTATAATCAAAATTAAAACCGAGCAAGTTTTTTTTTTGCGTCGATAGTATCGACATAAACGAACAAAAAATACTTTTATAAAAGAAATATCGATTTCAAGTTGGCTCTTGAAAACTAGAAAGTCAATGTCATTACCCTTCCTCTACCATCGTTTCGAAATAGGTTGCTTTCACGACCTTGAATATGAATCGAGAATACCGAATCGATAATTTTTCCAAACGAAAGAAACGGTGATGAAAATTTCTTCAATAACAACTAGTCCATTGCTATAGAATAGCCAGAACTCCCCTTGCCCCTCGATCATAAATTTCATCAGTTCAAAATCCCATACCGTGTTTATTTACCTCGTCGATGACACACTTCCACGCTACACCAAAATTATCCACACAAGTGGTGAAAAAAACCTCCCATGGTCGACATCACGAGACCAGCACGAGAATGAAGAAGGCTGGAGAAAAAAGAGAAGAAAAAAACCTCTCGGTAGCGTCACTAATGTCACGCTCGTGCCTGGAGAAAATGACAATTACCTCGCTTCCAACAACGAAATCCGAAATACGACGTCGCGGCTATACCGATCAACCGGTTCGACGCGGTCATACACACGCTTCTTCATTGTCCGGCACCGTACATCGCGGAGATAGTCGCGCACGCGGCAATATGCGCACCCTATTTCGCGCATCTCTTATTGTTACGCCATCAAAATAATTTTAAAAAGATACGCTTCACAATATGTTGTATTGGTTTGATCAAATGAAAAGAAGAAAGCAGCCACAACGCAGGCCAACGTCAATTACATTCATTGTATAGGTAAAAACTGCTCCCGAGTAGAAAATAATATGTCGACTTATATAGAAAATTGACGTCCTAATAATAACATAATAATCATTATAGTATAGCCGCGTTGGGTACGTAGCGTGAAAAAAAATATATAAGTATAAAAAATAATTACCACAATAGAGAACGGGGCGAGGAAAAAAATCGAAAATTGGATAATGGGGTCCGACGCGCGGACTATGTATTTTGAAATTATACTGTGGAAATCGGTCTCCTATTGTTAGCTTGGTACAGGCGTTAACTAGTAATTGTGGTGTTATTTCTTTATTTAGCTCGCGCCTTCTTCAGCGTACAATCGCGCTGTGAGGTTTCCCGAGATGGTGGGTTTTTCATCTCGGTAACACGAGTTATTTTCGCTTATTCTTGTTCAATTTAAAAATTTTAGGAAATAAATCTCGAGTATACTCGTGCAGCTTATTAACCCTACAGTTATGTAAATTTCACCCACATGTGGTCTAATTTATTTTTTATTTTAATATAGGCAAAATACTGAAACAGATCGGATCGCCAGGGCGAGAATTGAAATTTTCTAATCGGAGCAAAAAAATAGCATATCGATAACATGTCCTATAACTTATATGTGTATAGACTCATAATCCAATGTGCTTGTGCTTGTCTCTTCAAATCGTACAAATTATTAAAATTTTTGAACTAAGCTAAAAAAACTAGAATTGAAAAATGAAGCAAAAATATATCATATTTGCTTGGACAATTGAAAAATATAACAAATATGAATAAGAGAATAACAAAAAACAGGGGGAAAGCGATTTTATAACGGTTTGGTTTCTGAGGTTTTCCGAGTTTTTCTGGTTTTTAGTGACCGGTTTATTTTTTTAAGATTCGAATTGAGGTTTTCGGTTTCCCAATAAAATGTATTTAAAATTCAAAATTTCAAAATAAATGTATAAAAGTTGTTAAATCAGGACTAGGAAAACCGAAACCGTGAATATTTATCGATTTCGGTTTCAGTTTTTGTTTCGTTTTCGGTTTTTGTTTCGGTTCCACGATTTTCCTGTTCGAATTACCGGTTAATAGGTATTTCTTTTTTTAAGGGCTCTAAATGGCCAAAATGCATGCGTGCTTGAACCACCCAGTTAACCCTTAATTTGAATTTCGATTCGGGTTTTATCGGGTTTTTTCGGTTTTGGTTTCGGTTACGATTTCCAAGCCATGACAAAAAATTATAATTTCATCGGCTTTAAGACACTTGATGACACTATAGCCTATTCAATTTTAAGATTAGATCATTTTTTGTGGATACTCTGTGTATTATCAAAAATAAAAAATAAAAAAAAATTGATGAATATATACAACATACAAATTTTTTCAACGCCATTATGAAAAAAAACAAAAAAAAAAAAAAACGGTGAAAACAAATTCAAAATCGGGTTGAACTACTCATTTCTTAAAAAACGTAATTATTTAGTTTTTTTTTTTCTTTAATCAATTTTAATTGAAACACTGGAAATTCGCATTTGGACTTGCTTCATATTTTTATAATGTGTCAAATGATAAAAAAAATCATCAAATGATCTGAATTGTCCAATGATAAGACAAAGAACATTTGTAGTCCATAATAATCCTAATGTCAAATAATCGAAGCTATTGTACTGTAATATCTAATATGTAATTAAACCCGCTGCGTACAATATTAGCGTAATCTTTTTTCGAAACTCCTGCACACATTTTTTTAAGTTTATATGTCTAAAAATTTAACAAAAGATTTTGAATTATTGATGAACGTGTTATTCCTTCGACGGAATTTTCCATTTCCACGTGTTTTAAATCTAGGTACCAGAATAATAGTTACATTCGATTAGCTGTTCGCCTGTTCGGGTATAAGTTGGTCAACACGGCCCATTACTTCAACGATTACCATCACCGATGAATCCGATTTCCAGCCACTACGAACTCGATTCATTTGAAAATTACCGTAACCTAACGCGAAATTAATAATACGGCGAAAAATCATACAAATATTCGCCTACTTTTATCCAGCCGACGAATTCTTTTCAAGAAAACTTGCGTAGTCTAACCGCTATATTTCGTGGCCGCGAAATTACACGTCGTTGATTAAAGGCATTAAAATGATAAACACGCGACGACTATAGCTGGAAAAATTTCATCCGCTTTATAAACTAATTTCGAACGCGGAGAGACGAGTCGACGAACGCGAGGGCCTTGTAAACGTCTATTGTGACCGTAAAAGTAGTACGTGATAGAGACGGTCCGGCCTAAGGGAAGATTGAGTTGAATTCGATGAAGAGTAAATTGAACGCAAGTGACCATTGGCTACGAGGGTATTAAATTAAATAACTCCCTTATTTATTTATACGGTGTTTAGTGTTTACTCAAGAAGACGTTGTGTTGGTTCGTTGATTTTCTCTCTCTTTCTTGTCTTTTCTTTCGTGGCGTATGGTTTTATCGAAATAAGTATATAAAAGTTTATGGCTTTTCGACTAAATGAAAAAAAAATACTAAAACCGTATTTGCGCGCGAATATATTAAAAGGCGACGACGTGGACTCTGGAGTTCCGAGCACGTATTTCGCTCGCCCTGGATATGTAGACACGAACTTTTATTTTATCCGTCCGTTTTCTGTTACAGCTAATCCTTTAAGATCCAGATCTCCTACAACTATAGCGATGGAATTATTCGAACAACATCAAGGCACTCATATATTACAGGTAAGTTGTTGTTCTTTTAAAGGAGAATTTTTTTTTCTAAAAAAAGTTTTTGATTACGTGCACCAAGTGCCAAAGTCGTGTTATAGGAACCACTTCAAAGGGTCGAACAAACAAAAATGTATACTTGGTATTTGAATTAGACTAATATATTTCAAAGATAACTTCAAGTCACATTTAATCAGTCCGAATGCATTTCTAGCCATATAACCCACAAATAACAAACTATGTGCATTTACAACATGACTTACTAAGAAAAAGGTTAGCTTCAGAAGAAATTGAAGTACATTTATTTGAAATTTAATTTAAACTTCTCGACTTTGAATGTAGAAATTATTCGATATTGAAAATAATATTTAACTGGTTTTTCACTAAATTTTTCTGATGTATTCTTCAGATTTAAAAAAAAAACCGTAAGCAGCCATACCGTATTACTGGAGCTGAGTTTTTAACTGGAGCTTGTTTTGATGTGGTAATAACCTTGCTTAACCCTTCATGACTACAGGCTATACCCAGTACCAAGTCTGAAAACCCCTACCCTATCCCTTCCAAAACCAATTGAGAAGTTGAATTCACAACATAGTATTTCTTGCCGTGATATAATCATATGAACACATACTTCTCAAATTATAAATTTTGAGAATTCTCAAATTATCTTCAAATCTTGATGATCCACCATTTTAGATCCATTTTGACTCAAACTTAAGAGGTCATATTCTGGTCACTAACTAATCCTACACACAAAGTTTGACCATTCTAGGCCGATTTGGTGATGAGATATGGATGATTCATGAACTTCCTTACACTAATTTCCCCCTCCAAAAGTCGTTTTTGCTCTAACTCCCCTCCAAATTTACTTGGGAAGTTGAAATCAGAATGAGTTAGTCACTTAGGCTCATTTTATCATATGACATAGCAATAAAAAATTTTCGACCTGTCGTGTACCCCCACCACATTTTAAGTTCTATAACCCCTCCCTCTCCCCTCCGCTCCTAACATCGTGTATGGAGGTGAATTGGAGATATGGTATATTTATTATCCCCAATATTCATATTAGTTCATATTAATTACATTTTTACTAATTTAAGGCTCCTCAAGGTGTACTCAAATTTTGATAAGCCGCCATTTTGAATCTATTTTAATCCAAATTCAAGAAGTCATATTCTGGTCACCAAATAATTCCACACACAAAGTTTGACTTCTTTCTTGATTTGTGGGAAAGATATGGAAAATTCAAGAAATTTCATGACTCAAAACTTCCTCAAAAAGCCGTTTTTTGCTCTAACTCCTCTCAATATGCACTTAGGAAGCTGAAATTTGGATATGTTAGTGTCCAAAACTCATTCTTTCGTGTGAAATCAAAAACAAAAAAGTTGAGCTATACTTACCCCTTCTCCATACCGCTCAAAATTTGAGTGATCCGCCATCTTGAATTTTTTCAAAAAAAAAAAAATGTATATTTTCGCATTTCTACGAAGAGTCTCTCACCAAAATTGGAGCAAATTTCATCAATACCCGCCGTCGCTACGCGCGGGCCTCAAAAAGCAAATTTTCCTCCAAAAACTGGTTTTTGCTCTCACTTTCCTCAAAGTGCGCTTAGGAAGCTGTAATTCAGATATGTTGGTGTTTGTGACTCACTTTTTCATATGAGATCAAAAACTAAAAAATTGAGGTATTTGTCACTTCTCCAGCTCTCCTCAAAATTTGAGTGATTCGCCATTTTGAATTTTTTCGAAAAAATAAAATATATCGTTTTGTTAGATTTCCAAGTAGAGTCTCTTACCAAGTTTTGAGCAAATTTCATAAATTACCGCCCGCGCTACGCGTGGGGAAAAAACGCATATACATGTATACCAAAAATTTGGACATTTGCCAGATGATTACAAATGGTCTGAAGCGCAAAAATTTAAAAACCTCACCCTTTCCCGACCCTACCTTCCCAAATCAGGTGGGCTGTAATAGCTGTCGTTTTTTAGTTAAAAACTCGGCTTGAAAAAAAGTTGTTTTTAATAGAGCTACAAACTGTGGGGTGCTAAAATCAGTTAGACACAGTGTATATCGCGGGGAATTCAAAATAACCAATCAGAATTGAGATTCGTGTCTGGAATGAATCAGCACATTGTATAATTATGACAATCGACAAATTCACTGTTTAAGGCCTTTGAATACCATTCAATCCACCACATGGTTTTTGTTTTTTGATTATAAAATAATCAAAAATAAAATAAAATATGATTTCACCACTAGCGTTTCTTTTATGAACGATATTCAGTTGGTTAACCGAGTATTGAAGTATTTGTAAATATTGCGTCTCAAATATCGAATATCAAATATATAGAATTAGATGATTATTTGACTTAAAATTTTTTTGAAATCAATTACATATTTCTCTGATACTTTAGAAAATGCTAAAATGAATCAACGAATTTCTCAACTCGATTCTTATCAGTGAATTACTATCCTAGAATCAAAATTAAAAAGAACGATATTGATCAAGCTTAATCAAATTTATCTGTTTTTAGACAACTTCTGAATGGAATAATTCAATAAATTTTCAATTTATTTCAAATATTTTCTCACCAATGTCTCCTAAAGAATCAAGAGAGTGTCGGTATTTAGCGAAATTACGAATAAATTTCAACATGCTCTATGAATGTTAGAAGTTCGGTAAAATTCCTCTTTTTAATTGCTTCATAACAGTACATTATTACATAATATCTATACATACCAAAATTCTAAAATGTAGAAGGAATTCGTTGAACCTAAAAGTTTATGGAGGGGGGGATCTCGAGATATTTTGTTGGAAAGTTAGGTAGTTACATCAAAATATAAACAAAAAGTCTAGCTTCAATGTTCTACGCAATGTAACATCTTCCAACTTCATAGCAACTACATATGGTTCCTAATGCTTTCTCCACACTCACATGTACAGTTACCTTGAAGATGAGCTAATTACATAGGATATACTGAGCGCTTGTAAAAATTAAAAAATTATTCAACCTATCTCCAGTGAACACACCTTTTGGAAGTTGAAAGCTTTGGGATTGATTGATAACTTTGGTACTTGGTACACGATTCCGCAAATATGTACTTCGAAAAATCGACTCATGAATATTTTTTTATGTTTGCATTGCAGTCATTAGATGGATTCGCATTCGCACTGGCGGCCGACGGAAGGTTCCTGTACATATCCGAAACCGTATCGATATATTTAGGTCTTTCACAGGTACGTAAAGAATGCGAAAAAAACACTTACTCGAATTATCCTCTCCGAGGAAGGACAGGCAGTCGGCGATAAAGGATACATTGCTAATACTGGCGAGTAGCTACTCGTATACGTATACCGGATGGTAATACGTGAAAGGAAACAATCGTATAAATATCGAAAACTATACACTGCGTTATAAGCGCGATAAAAACGTCGTCTCTAAAAATAAGACAATAAAATAGGATTTCGCCATAAATATGTCGCTATTGTCGAAAAGCAAATCCCTCCGATTGCCGAGAATCTTTTTTGTTATAACGGGTCGGGCCGTGGCCGGATGGTATTGGTCAAAAACAGCTCCTCTCGGAATAAGATGAAAACATCATCGACGCACAGAAAGACGGAGAGAGATAGAGAGAGATGGCGAAAAAAGAAACTTGGCCCGTTTATCATACTTACCGGGGAAAAACGTTAATTTAGTTTCACTTGGAAAAGCGCGCGCGTTGGGCGCGGTGATGACTTGACGTGCCGCTAAGAGAACCCCTGTCTTCGCCCGTTTGACGAGTTCAACCATTTTCCCTCGGTAAAGAGCCGCGCGCGGTATACGGCGTACATAGCGTTCGCTACCAACTACCATAGTCTGACTTTACTATTAGCCCGAATTCAGCTCACGTATTTCCCGAAGCCCGGCGTGCTTACCATTCGTAATGCGCCCGTATATATCTGTGTAGTAGCGAGAGCGTTAGAATTGCCGACTTGGTTCGATTCTTTTCCACGTATATATATTTTTTTCCCCGCTGCTTCGTTCTTTTTGGTCGTCGATCGTGTTCTTGGTTCGGAATTTTTTCGGCCGCCTTTATTTTTACTCTAGGAATACCTGCCTAATTCTCATCTCCGGCTCGGTCACTGCTGATGGTGGTGAATGGTGGGAGTAAAATTTTCCTAACGTCGTCGTTTGCCACGACGATCAAGCGAGAAATACTCGTAAGATATTACAAAACCTTGGAGCGAGTACTCGAATTTATATCTATTAACGTAGGTCGAATCGAGGAGTACGTTCGTACATTGGTATTTATACGGGGTAATTGCGACTTGACAATGAACCGATAAAGAATGCGGAACACGGTAGCGGCACGTACATATACGACGTTGTACATGGTTCGTGGAAAATTACCGACGCCCATTATTTCATGTACATATTAGCTATAGGTGTTAACCGCTCTCTGCGCAAATCTCTATAGTAGTGGTCGGTTGGTGATGATATGAACGTAGAGAAACGTCCATAAATTGCGCTTCTTCACTTTGAATCCTATGCACGAACTAAGAATGACCAGTACAGTGATAGTTATATAAAGAGGAAAAGGTTTGAGGAGCTGAATTTTAATGATGATCATTGATTTCATTTTTTTCCCATTGAGGAAACAGATTCAGTTCTAAGTACCTTACCTTGAAAAACGAGAGTTGAGGGGTAGAGAATAAATTTAAATTTCACTCATTATTTGAAAAACAATATTTTTATGAGTAGATACAAGGGAATTATTCCATATGGTAACTTAACTACTGCAGTGAGTACTAAACGATTTGCGAATAAATTTGCTCTTATATGATAATGAGTTTAAAATAAATTTCCAGCCCTTCATCTCCTATATTTTAAGGTATACTCAGTATTAATCCTTTTTTTTTTCATGGCTATACTTATATTTCTCCAACTGAATTATGTATATTGTATGTATCTAGATAGATCGGGATATAGCTGTTACAAGAAGGGTTGTCTTTATGCCGAAAAAAAATTATAATTAATCCACTCCATGGGGGAACATAACCCATACGACATTCAAAAAGAGAAACAGAATAAAGCTGAAAACAACTAAATGAACACGCAAATAAATAGAGGACTCAACGATAATAAAAAAGAAAGACCAAGAGGAATTGATCTCGCTAATCCAGCTATACTTAAGCCTCTGGTTGATGGTACTGCCTCCTCCAGATTTGAACGAAATGTTGCCTAAGGTGTGGTACTTAGGGGTAGTATGCTACTGCCAAAATCTTGGCGGTCCGTTTTGTGCACTAATCATGAACGACATCCGTATTTTAAGATGAAATTTTGGTCTAACATCTTTAAATTATAGCTCATATCAAGAACAATAAAAAAGGTGATGTACTATTTTTGCCTATCTTTGAAAATGAAGGATCAACATTGATTCAAAATACGAAATTGCATCTCAATTTTCAATACCATTGAGGAAATTTATGAATTTATAACGAAATAATTAAAGCCTCAAGTTATAGAAGTACTAGTAATCTATACCCATCGTTCGGACGGGGTGTTTAAGCATGTGCTTCTTTATATACTGAAAGGGGTTTTTTTATCTTTATTGTCAACTTCTTCGATGGTAATAGTTCTTTTTTGCTTTGTTTTGCAAATTATTAAAGGAAAAAAAATTTTGAAATCACGATGGTAGATTCTATCATTTCTTTAACCAAAATTTGTTAAAATTGAAAACTAAATTTTTGTCAATGTTATTTTTAATTTTTTTTTCAAAATTTGTGATCACGTTCAAAAAATAACTTTTTGCTTACTACTTGTTTAATGAAAGGAGCAATTGAAAAATTAAATCGATATACAAAATTTCATATACATACATAAGTAATGTTATTATTCATTTAAAAAAATTCTATTCATTCAAATTATATTCACGACGTTAAAATTTTTTTTTTCTTTAATCTCAGTTAGTCACAAATTAAAATTACTTCAAAAAACAAAATAAAAAACATTGATACATCTACATCGGAATTCGTTGAATTATTTCAAAACATAGACAGTGAAAAAATGTCTAAAATAATAATTTCGTTAGTCAACCATTCGGCATAAGATGCCATTCGAATTTATAAGTTGAGGTTTTATTTCGTTTGCTAACCATTCAACGTGAGGTACCATGAGGAGGGATCCTTATGCTTTTTACTCCATATTACAAATGAGCACACCACTACTTTATTACAACTCCAGCTGGTTCAATTAAAGTTCACTCCATATTAGAACATGAGCTGGTTGAATGAAACTTGAGGACATCCTCTCACCTCCTGCTACATTTATAAAATTTTGCTCCATTTATCACGTGGGAACTAAAATACCTCCACTCATGCTCCGTCACGCCAACTCACAGTTCAATGAAACGTGAGGTCACAAAAACTCACCTTCCGTACAAACTAAAAGACCTGGACTCATGCCCCATCAAAGTAACTCACAGTTCAATGAAATGTGAGGTCACGCAAACTCACGTTTCTGCAACACTAAAAAACTGCGAACTAAAAGACCTTGACTCATGTCCCGTCACGCTAATTCACGGTTCAATTTTTCCGTGAGCTCACACAAACTCACATTCCTGCTACATATATAAAATTTTACTCCATAATATTAAAACATGAGCTGGTTCAATTTTTCCGTGAGCTCACACAAACTCACATTTCTACTACATATATAAAATTTTACTCCATAATATTGAAACGTGAGGTCACACAATCTCACTTTCCAAGTCCAAAATTTAAAAATTGCTCACATATTTATTAACTACTCTTCGGGGCTGTAGAATGACGTTTGGTCGAGCGTCATAGATATGTGTACAACTTCTTTGGCCCATTTACTGGATGTTTCTTTAAAGCTTTTTTTCGAGCTTCATGGAGCTTTTCGTGAGTGCCTGAGGCGTTACGAATGATCTCCTCGTTCAGCCCTATCACATGAAACCACTCGCAACTTTTATCGTTGCGTGTATCTCGACTTTACCTCGGACAAAGTTTTCCCCTCCTCAATTATATAATAGATTTTAAAAATTAGCACAGAAATAAGTTATACATTCACACATTCAGGACTCAAAACCTAGCTTTCAGATGGTTTGCAATTGAACTACAGGTATAATATAACTCGTCTCCACGAAGGACTTCCTTTTCCATCAATGTTAAGCATTACCATAGATGAACGATGATATTACCTACATATTTATAAAAATTAATTTACATTGAATAAATGAAAATTTGCCCATCATTTCTTTCAAAGGGTAGATTGGTAAAATAATTCATGTGAATAAAAAAAATACTTCTATAAACATTTCTTTACATCTGCTATCTACGTATGACAGCAAATACAAGATTTGGCAAAAGACCTCGAGTTGAATGAATTAGAAAAATATATTGCGACATCTTTGAAGAAGTCATCTATGTAGATACGATAGATGGGCCAGTATTTGATAATGAAGGTGAAAAACAAAAATAGATGATACTTGACTACATCCGAAGCATTGAATTGCAGTACCGCCTTCAATTTGAAATTTAGGCAAAAAGCCAAAATGAATTATCTTGCTTATTTCGATGAATACTACAAAGTAAGAACTGTAGGTCATTCATTTAAAAAAATCATTTTTTCCTACTGCTATTGGGCGTAAACTTCAGAACTTCAATTGAACAGGCCTAAGCCTCAACTCAAAACGGGCCGCTAAGATTTTGGTTGTAGTGTACTACCTCTATATACTACATTTAAGCAGCATTTCGTTCAAATCTGGAAGAGGTAGTTCTGAAGGTTCCCAATTTAATGATACTGGACATCTTCTCCTCCTCCGCCCATAGAAAACTAATCTCGCATTTTTTTCTTTACTGTTATTATAAGGGGTTTAGTTGCAAGGGGGGAGGGCGTAGGTGCCAATTTTTCGCTTTTTTTTTGTTTCAATTTATTTGACTCCTATGTTGATGTAGTCTACGACGATCTGTTGCGTACCTACTGTGACTGCGTGAATTTGAAAAAAAAAAAATTAAGAAGATAGAAAATTGACGCTTTGTGAACACACTTGGTCTTTAATGCACATTAAGTACATAATTATGCATTTGAGAAAAAAAAAAAAAAGCAACAAGTACTTACGTAAATATAAAAACGTAAGCAGCCTTGCCTCATTACTGGAGCTACATTTTGTAGTCGATAACTACTTTTTTATCTGTGAAGATTAATTTCTCATCCCCAATAATCGTGTGAGTTCATATTAATTAGATTTTCACTAATCTAAGGCTCCTTACGCTCTACTCAAATTTTGATAATCCGCCATTTTGGATCGATTTTAGTCAAAATTCAAGAGCTCGTATTGTAGTCACCAACTAACCCCACACATCAAGTTTAAACTTTCAAAGTTGATTTAATGAGGAGATATGGAAGATTCTAGAAATTTCAAGACTCAAAACTTCCTTAAAAAGACGTTTTTTGCTCTAACTCCTCTCCAAATGCACTTAGGAAGCTGAAATATGGATATGTTAGTGTCCGTGACTCACTCTTTCATATGAGATCGGAAACAAAAACTTTTGAGGTATTTGCCCTTTCTCCAGCACCCCTCAAAATTTGAGAGATCCGTCATTTTGAATTTTTTCAAAAAAATATATCGTAGTTTTGTCATATTTCTAAGAATAGTCTCTCACCAAAATTTGAGCGAATATCATCAATACCCGCCGGCACTACGTGCGGGGCACAAAAAACATAATTTTTTCAAAAAACCGGTTTTTGCTCTGAGTTTCCTCAAAATGTACTTGGGAAGCTGAAATTTAGATATGTTCACTCCTCGTAAGCCTTGGAGGATCGCCGCATCCCTCATCAACAACCAAACTGCTTTCGTGTAATCAATCGGTATTATCTTCAAGACGTTGGAAAAAGTTAAATAATAAATCTCACATACTCTGAATTGATAAAAATCAGAGCACAACGAACGGCATTAAATTAACGTAATATTTTGCAGGTGGAAATGACAGGCAGTAGCGTATTCGATTACATTCATCACGCCGATCATTCGGAAGTAGCCGAGCAATTAGGATTAGGTTTATCTCAGGGTCAAAGTATCGCTTCACCTAGTAGCGCTAATTCGGAAGAAGGTGTTTCGAATACCGGCACAGCGAACCCTGATGGTGAGTACTGAAAATTATTTCATACTTATTTTACGATCATAGGTACGATCCGTTACGCCAACTAAAATATCTCATGGTATCGCGTACGTTCACGTGTGTATTGCGGATGGGATGGTTTATTATACGACGAGTTAGCTATATAAGAGTGCGGTCGAGCGTATGTGTATAAGCAGTAGCAACAGCCACCAGTAGTCAATTATTGTAAGAAAAGAAGCTACCACAGCTCGAGTAGCCGACAGCTATTTGATACGTTTTGCTTGATCGCGTTTACAATGCAGAAGACTGGTCGTCGATCCGACTCATCACACTCCATAACCAATTAGTTCCATCAACAAATTTTTATTGCTTTTTTGTTACCAGAACTGTTTTCTTTTTTCCTTCGCGTCGCGTCCATCTTTTCATCTAATATTCGATGCTCGGTTTTAATTTCGAGTTATTATTTTTTACTTAATTTTTTCTCCGTTCTCGTCTTTCAATGTGGAAATGTTTTCATAATTGTTCGAAAACATTTCATCGATAACGAGAGAAATACTCGCAGAAAGAAATTTCGCGAAATTAATACTTACTTTTGAAACCGCCATTGGCTAGGGATCGGGTGGTTTTGAAGAGACAGCGAATTGTCCGAGCATACATTCGACCTTGTTCAGGTGCAATCACGTCACGCGTATTTGCGGTTAAAGTTCGATTCCCGATCGATTTTCGTTGATCCGTGTATCCTGCTGGTGGTACGTATAATTTTCATCCCACACCACCGCCTTAGGTAGCAACTCGCACCCTTATTATTACCGTGAAAATAATCGTCGGTAATTGTTACCCGATGACTGCTCGAATCGGGGTTAATTAGACAGAACCTACGTCTGTTTCATTCACTCCAAAGTGAAAAACGTGAAACTTTTAGGCCCTGCCAACGAAATGCATATTTGATCGAGCGTAACGGCTTAAACGCTTTTAGACGTGAGAGGATGGATTCTCATAGAACAACGATGAAGATCAATGCTGATGAAAATGATTAATGAATTTTTATCTGTTACAGTTTCTTCTGTGATGTCATTAAACAGTACGTCGGCTTTTCGCGGGCTCGACAGATCGTTTTGTGTACGAATGAAATCTACGCTGACAAAACGAGGATGTCATTTCAAGTCTTCTGGTTACCGAGTAAGTTTTCAATCTTTATCCTTATGCATAATAAGAAAAAACCAAGCGCACATACAACTATTAAAAGTTAGTTTCGAACAATGCGTTCTCACTGATAATACGAACGAAATATAAATTACACGCTGGTCGTGTCGCTTACCAGCATTTTACTACACGTAGATAATAACGTGTAAGCTAGGAGAAAGCACACGTAGACCATCCCGAGTACTTTATGGGATTTGATTAACAAACTAGGGGAAATCGGGTACAATTATTGTCCCTTTATAAGAACATATCAAGGATTGTAAGTGTTTAAGCGGTTATCAGCGCCATAATCAAGGCTTAATTAAAACAAAAGGGACGGCGATAGGGTTAAAACAAGTAATTTTAGCTTTCTGCGGAGCGTATATGGGAAGCAAAATCTTCGGCGGCGTTTCGTTTCTAACTTTATCCCAATTAAAACGCGATACACGGTGGATGCATCCCTAACCGCTTATAATTTGTCTAAAGTGATTGTATCAGCAACGAAATGCTCCCATTAATGTACCTATATAACATTCTCGGAGTAAAAGTTAAACAGCGTTGGGCTGAATTATGAAAGCTGCGATGGTAAAGTTTGCGAAAAATATTACATCTTTTAATGGCGCCGATACGTGAGCACGTTTCGGTTGTGAAATTATTTAAAATTTCAAGCACGTTCCAAGTTGTTAAGTATTTTATCGACGATTGTACCATCTGAGTTCGGATTACGAAACAGCTTAAGAAATTCGTTCGAGTTGAAGTTCGAAACGAATGGATAGATTTTGAGAATTTTCAAAAACGATAATTTGTTGACATGATATCGCTAGATATTATTCAGCCGCGTATTCCAAGTTTAGTCATTTTTGTGAAATGGAAAGCTTTTCAATTACTTTATTAGGCTTTGCGTTATTTTTTGTACATAACTTCTGCGATGAAAAGAAGAACTCGAGCACGATCAGTGTTATACCTTTTCATAATCCGATACTTTACAAGATTACTGGACGTACATATATTAGAATGGTTTGATGAAATGAATAGTTCAAATTGAAACGAATTCTTCTTCATTGCGAAAGACAACGTAGTGAAAAACATACTTCGAACAATTTTATAACGCCAACATCTTCATACACATTCGTACCTAATCACGAAAACAACATAACGATAGTATATGACTACACTAACACCAACATGAAGTGGAATCAACTGTCTTTACCACAGATGTATACTTGGACTTACATATTGTCTCATTTCTTCAGAAAAATAAAGAAAACAATCTTCATCCAAAAAATATAGTGCAGATGAGAAAAATTGTCCAAAAAAGTAAACAAAAAAAAATAAATATGTGAAAGTTTGAAGGGAAGTACCATAATTTTCATGACATGACATAACGTCATGAAATGCGAATGTCATGAGCTCACGACTTTACATGTATTGTGTAGGTATTTGAGACGAGGAATAGGAGATTAAAGTTCTTATTATTTTTCTCAATAAACCATTCAATAAACTAATCGCCATAAATAATTCTAGAAAATTATTAAATTATTCGTAAATCTTATAATATTAGTATTATTTTTCTTTTAAGATGGTGCTTCAAAAAGTAAACAGGTATATCGTTCGACTAAATGATCTTCCCACTCTTCGGCGTGAAATTCCCTACCTTTAAACTGAATGTTCATTTTTCTTAATTTCTTTTGGTTTTTTATATGATAGTAAATGATAAAACGATCATAAAATTCAATAATAAATTTATAACATTTTATTTCTTCATTATTAATTGATTTCATTCAATTTTATCAAGAATCAGTGTTGCCGAATAAACTATAGAGTAATTAATCAAAAGTTGAATAAAGTGCATAATTTGATAAAAATATTGAAAAACGAAATAATTTAGTTTTCAACTTTTTATTTCTTAATTCAACAAAAAACAACGAATGAAATTTAATTATTCGGATTTTTTTTCAATAAGAAACTTTGGCATTGAGGGATGCAAAGATCAGTTGGTCACACGGTATACGTGCAGTAAAGTTCATTATAAAAATAAATTGAGAAATGAAAAAATATGTATTAAGGAACCTAAAACGAAGTCGCTAAAACAAGACGATGTCAAAATTTCAAATCATTTTATTGAGCCGTTTTTTGAAGAAAATGTGAAAACAAA
Organism: Phenacoccus solenopsis; assembly: GCA_009761765.1. NCBI lineage: Eukaryota > Metazoa > Arthropoda > Insecta > Hemiptera > Pseudococcidae > Phenacoccus > Phenacoccus solenopsis. Next base: position 32,910,612 of record CM019753.1, read on the forward strand.
AACAACCGCAATGAAATTAAATTTAATTTATAATTTATCATATTGTTTTAGCTCGCTCAGAATTTACGTTTGCTATTTCTTCATTTCCTCATTTTATAATCAACTTCATCAAATTTATCTACTTATTTTCCGAAACACCATCTTTGCAATTTTTTTGTGATTCATAAATTATCATGGGTATAAATATCAATTTTGTTAATTCAAATGACCAAAAGGCAAAAATGTGCGTCAACTACAAAGTTTTATATCAATTTCCCTACATCTTCGCAAAGATTTAAGATAGATATTTTACTGAATTTAATAATAGTAGAGATAAATTGTTTTTTGTAACATGCGTCAATAAAGATTGAAGTTCGGTATAATTGAGCAGTACTTGTACAGGAAGTCAATTCTGTTTTTGTAATAATAATCGTATCGAAATATGTAGGTATATGAAGATAACCAAAGTAACCAAACTTCAAAAATTTTTCGGTTATTGAATGTCAACGTTCCATCGTAGAGAGGAATATTATTGACGATCGTATGTAGTTCCTGTTTCAGTGCATAGCGTCGCTCTCTGTTAGCTTTTTAAAGAATCACAGCTGAACTTCTTTTTTTGAAGAGCAAAACGTTTGAAATTTCTACCTCACATGTTTACACTCGATAAGTTTACCTTTATTAAAAATTTCTTTGCATCTTTCAAGATTTAGTTGAATTATTACAACTGATAGGCTAAGTTACTCACCAGCAGAAAACTGTATAGAATAAAATTTTATGAAATGATATGAAATAGCGTCGAAGTTAATTAAAACTATAGGTACCACGTTTGAAAACACGAAATGGATATATATAACAGATTCGAATGAGTCAGTGCACCCTACTTATATAGAAAATAGTGTGAAATACTCAATTAAATGCCATAATCACACCATCAACATTTCAACCCTTCTTTTCTTCGCTGGATTACTTTTATTTTGCGTTCACCCTCGAAAGCCTATCTTACTACAGACAACGTTCTCATTATCATTTATATAAAATGTCCATTCCATTGTGAAGAGGCGTTATTGATGAAAAATATCTACTGCGTGAAGATAAAAAGTATAAATATACCAACCTCACGCTATGATACGTTCGAACCTTCGAGTAAAAATTAGAAAGGCTATTTACATTCATATCACATAATGGTACTGCGTTTATGGTCTGATTGGTTGGAAATATTCCAACGATGACACTTTGTAGCGAAATAACAGTTGGATTTCAATTTGCGCTTGGTAATTTAGAAATTTTTATTGGTACTTCGGAAGCGTAATGATTAATGGAGAGTATTGTTTTTACAGGTAGTTTTATTGTTATGCCGGCTAAGGCCACAAATGCCTTATCCTCATACGCGTAAGTCATCGCCGCCACTTTTAGGAGCGGTTTCTTTAGCCATAGCACTACCTCCGCCCAGCGTTCACGAAATTCGCTTGGAAAGCGATATGTTCGTTACTAGGGTAAATTTTGATTTTCGAATAGCTCATTGTGAACCAAGGTATGTAGGAATATTTTATACGTCAGTAGTGAGGTCTTCATTAGGCACTTATTCTTGTAACGTAATTTCATGTTGACAGGGTCTCAGATTTACTCGACTATACAGCTGAAGAATTAACTGGTATGAATTTATACACGTTATGCCATGGAGAAGACGTGCAAAGGCTGCGGAAGTGTCATTTAGATTGTAAGTCCTGCGTATATTCTATTTTGTGAAACTCGTATTTCAGCCTGAAAACAAAACACTCAATATTTGCTTCGTTTTACAGTAATTAATAAAGGGCAAATGATAACTCATTATTACAAATTAATGAACAAAAATGGAGGCTACACGTGGGTACAAACGTGCGCTACTGTAGTATGCAGTTCGAAAAATGCGGAAGAACAAAACATTATATGCGTTAATTACGTGATCAGGTACACCTAATACTTCGATAGTTTGAATTTAAAGTAATTTATTTTTCAACGTACATATATATTTTCAATGCGATATTTTTATCCAGCGGAAAAGAATACGAACACATGGTAATGGATTGTTGCCAGTTGGAGGATCACATAGCTCATAGAACGGTAAAACGAGAAGATATCGGTGGAGGAAATGATCCGGAAAATGGTTCTCCCGATACCGACACAGGAGGTAAACGATAGTTGATTTGTACACCGAGCTATATTATTATGGGGTTTTATCTTATGAATAACAATTGAAAAACTTCTACCTATGAATTAAAATCTGATGGTAGTTTTGCTATCATAGAAATGTTACCATTATTTCAAAATTTTTCTTCTTGAAATAGAATCTACATTTACCCTTGACTGCGTGAATAGGCAACTTTTTATACTTTAGAAAAAGACATTAGCAGTTTAAAAAAATAATTTGTGTTGGTAAATGATCGATCTTAGATGATCAATATTTTTGTTTTTCGCTCTTGCTTTTAATACCTACGTATTACTTTGTTATAGATGGAAATCGAGGAAATTCTTCAGGAAGAAATCATGAACATCATTTATCACCAACAGAACTAGATGATGGTGCGGCTGAGGGAGGTGTCGATAATGGAGGACGAGGTCGTGTCGATCATGTCACTCAGTTGCAAAATACAGTGCCATCCAGTACTCCGGTGGAAACAAATCATTCTCAGGTAGTTAACGATTTATTTACATTTTAGCCAAATTTTCCTGAAATAAAAAAAAAAATAAAAAACACGAAGCATTATTCCTCAGATGTATTTTAAGCGAGTCAGTTTTGTTGATACATAATGTAATTACTTTTCATTATTATAGATGAACAACAACATCTTGCATCCGCTACCACCGAAGAAATTACAATCCGAAAAACCTTTATCGGGAGTTCGGCGAACTCACAAACGAAAACTAGCGACTCCGCTGCATCGTGAAGAAGAAAGTAGCTGTTGTAGTTCAGAGGAGGAAGAAGCTAGTAATCTGTGTCGTAATCGCAGCAAAAGATATCCGGTATTAAGTCCTGCTTCGTCGTGCAACTCTTCGGCAGGCATTACTATATCAGCTAGTCCAAAGCCAGTTCCTCACGAAGACAGCGACGGCGGGGGTGGCACATCAGTCAAAGATCTAGAAAACGCAATGTCAAAGCATTTACCTTCGAACACTTTAGATAAGAATTCGTCACCTTTAATCCATCAAACAACCGACTTCAGTACGGATACGTTGTTGAAACAACAACAACAGCGTAGCACCATACAATGGATTGGCGCCCATCACCATCACCTCAACCAACTAAGTCACCAACACGCGCAACCTTATGGTTCAGCGTCGGCGTTACTGAAACAGTTATACGCCGCCAATAGAGAAAGCGTGATTAGGGCGAACGTCCACGCCGCTGCTACCGGATTACCCGGTAACCCGAGCAGGAACGGTTCGTCACCCGGTATTCCGTACTACTCTAGCGAGGTAAATCACGTAGGACCTTTACCCACACCACCAGGTAGTGAAGGGTCGTTCAGCGAGCAGTTCAGCTTATCTCATAACCAAAAACCGAACGACGCTTTTAGTAGCCTAGTAAGTTCGTATTCAACAGGTGGTACGTACTCAGTGGATTACCACACAGCGGCGATGACTCCTCCGTCCTCCGTTTCTCCGCGAGATAAGCACCAACAGCAAATACATCAGCATAGTAACGGCACTTCTTTCGATGGCTCCGTGTATAACGATGTGCTGAGACATCAGTATCTCAATTCTAGTTCGACTGAAATTCCAACTCAGCCGCTACCTTTAAAACCACAGGCGTATACGCCGATGCATCATAGCGCTCTGGACGCGTATACATCTGCTTCGTCGTTGGATCAGTCGCAATTCTATCATTCAGCAGGATTTCATCTTTATCATCCTTCTAATAAAGGTGCCGCCGGTGCCGCTGTGTATTCCGAAGGAATTAAGAATCCATCCAACTGGTATCCTACACCTTCGTAATGATACAATTTTCGCTATAGAGATAAGTACGATTTCACAAGATGTGGAAAAATTTTGCTCATATTGTAACTGATGATGTTTCCCTTATAAAATATGGGAAGGGCATACACCATTTTGTAATTTCTCTGTTAACGAAGATCTTCTTTGAATTGTTATTATTTTATGTTTTTTAATTTAATTATTGGAAAGAAATCTCCCCCGTGTAAAATATTTTACCTACATAGCCTCGTATGTGAATATGTATAGGATATTTAAGAATTATGCATATATCTAGGTGTAAAATGTAAAGTATACGTGTTAATTTAAGCTTCAAACAGAATGTGATTTTGTGCAATGTTTTTGTTTAAATGCGTATCGTAAAACTGAGGCCATTCCTTACTCAATAAGTAGGTACTTTTTACATACCTGCAGGCTGAGTTCGCAGTTTTTCTGTAGCGATTCTTATTTTACTCATCTTATTAATGTTTCCGTTTATTATTTTATTCTACCTACTCGTTTTTTATATATTATATATTTTTCAATATTTTATCGAATGCGATGATTATTTTTTTGTTTTCGTCTTGAGAGACCTATTAAAATAATTTACATTTTTTCCATACTAACTTGACGATGATCGATCGATATTTGTACACTGCGTTCGAATTGTATGGAAAAATTGAAAATTTTCACGCTCTCTTCGCTTTAGCCATATTTGCACCGTATTATGCTCTTGTTTCATATGCATTTTAAAATGTCTCATTAAGAAATATTATTTAAATATCATTATTAATCGTAAACGTATTTTTGTTAATAAACTTTTCGTTGTTACTGCCATTCTTGTTTTTGATTTTTTTTTTCATTTTGTTATTTTTTTCTCTCATTTTATTATTTATGACGTTGTTAGCATGTATTAGTTTATTGCGTTTGTAATTAAGTTTAACCCTTTTTTTCTTTCTAATTTTCTGTGATTTATTGGACATTTTTAGATAGTGTTGAGTTTATTTCTAATGAAATGTGCAATAAATGGTTATACAGGCCAAATGTTATAATTTTCAATTTTTGTACATTGTAAATTATTGTTCATAAGAAAAATAAATACGAAAAGAATTCGACGCGAAGTTTTTTTTCTTTTTGTGTGCGAATGTTTGAAAATTCTTTGCCATTAGTTCTTTAATCTTTTATAGTACGAAGTGGTCTTCTAACTTTCTAAGAAAATCGAGACAGCCGAAACAGGTGATAGTATGTTATTCCACGTATAATGTAATGAAAACATCGTACGTTGTAATTCTCTTTGAAAATTGCAGTCTATTTCAGATTTATCTTCACCTGCTCCCTTCGAGATAACGAAATAAGCACGCGTTCAAATAATAATTTGATAATAATAATGATAAAATGAGTTTAGATATTGAATACGTACGTTGAATCGGACAAACTAGTAAATTTCATAGGGATGATTACGACTAAAATTATTTTTGGCATGTTTGTACTTTACACCTCCCTAATCAACGAAGTAAAAGTCCCTATTATCAGAGTTAAGCTTTTCTTTCAGGCAATAATGGAAGCTCCCAAAAAGAATTTTTTTTCCCCTAGTATATCGGTAATGACGAGTTTTATGAAAGAAGTAAGCACATAACAACTTCGATACTCTTTGTGAAATTCAATTCAAAAATGGTACTCGATTTTTTTTAGAAATGCGCATTTAACAAAGGA
>CM019753.1:32916351-33074813 GCA_009761765.1 Phenacoccus solenopsis
TCGTCGCCCCGTATAAAAAGCTTGATCGAACATATAATAAACGTTTACAAAAGAAGCGCCTTTCTTCGGGTACAGCACGAGACCGGGGCCCGGGGATGCAGCGTATACGCAACGTACCGCGTACAGTATACACAATACACAGTAAAGCTATAGCGAAGAAAGACAATTTTAAACTAAACAAATTGAACAGAAGCAAAAAGCAATAGAAGAATCCAATTTACTAGTCGGTGTACAACGTGAAAACACTTCAATAATCATCGAATAAGAGAAAAAAAAACACATACAATCTTTTAAAGAAGCTTACAACGTCTTCTTACGTGTTTCAAAACGCTCATCATTTCTTTGAACAATTCGCCTTGTATACATTTTGATATTTCACATTTGCTCGTTCGTTATTTTTTCAGTAAACAATGCTTTGCTCGGGTGAAAAACACCAAATCACGTTTAAACATACGCTTCGTGTAACGCCAATTCGAATATTACGTTTGGTCGCCAAAATGGCGGTACTAAATTAAACGCGGCTGTAAATGCAACCTGCTCCACTTGTTTATAAGTTGTATAAAAATTAACATAAAATATGAAACTTCCTTCGAATAAATGACGAGAAAAAAATTCGCATTATTCGGCCATTAAGAGGACACGTATACTGCGGTGAAAAGCTGTGCAATTTTCGATGAAAATTCTAAATTCGCTCGTTCCGTACGTTCAACCGGTCGGTCGTTAATATGAAATATCGAAGCAAAGAAACAAGGACAAGGCGAACCACTTTATTCAAGATTAATCGCTCAAATCACCATCAATGTCGATATTATACGTCATTTTACAATACCCACTATTCAAAGCATTTTTTTTTCTGGCTGAAAATCTACCTAGGTAAAACGAATACCAATTGGAAGAAATATTACCTCTTTTCAGCTGCTTTTTTAATTACTCCGATGAATAGATTTTTACCACAATACGCGACCAATTATTGATCTAGTGTTTCGAAGCAGCGTAATTACCGCGAAGGTTGCTTATTTTGTTGATTTTTTGCTCGACGGTAAATAAAAACCGTCGAGTTTATTTTCAACCCTTTTTAATGAGGAAACCAACGAAAAAAAGCAAATTTTTTTATCACCCGCAGGAATTAACTTATTCATGAATATTTGAATTATTAATACTACAGTAGTTTCTTGGCGAAAAAGTACCTTTATTATGGCAAATAAATCGATTAAATTAAGCACTTTAAATTTTTACATTTTATTTTATATAAATCGAGTATCTTGGGAGAATAGAAAATTATTAACTGTGGTAATCTTTCTCCTAAATATTCCAGTCGAGCTGGACAGCGAGAGAAAACATTTACACCATACAGTATTACGTTTCAACTGCACTTCAACTTCACTTAAAAAGCTGAAATTAAAATATGTTGATGTCGTTCACTCATTCTTCTACGTAAGACCATGAAAGAAAATTTTTAGGCACTTGCCCTCTCCTCCAGTCCTACAAAAATCTTTTCTACGTATTAACAAAGTGTTTCATAAAATTTTCAGCGATTTGAAGAGAACATAAAGATCTTCAAATTTTTTAATTTCGATAAATATGAGCTCGTATGAATACTGAGGACAGAGATGTGCCATGTTCCAAATCCAACTTCATAGGTGAGGGGGAGGAATTATCGTTCTTAAAGTGTAGCGGAGGATTATCTTCACGTAGATAAAGTTGAGAAAAAAATTAAAGCCCAAAAATAAGATGACAAATATACAAGTAACGCTCTAAACAAGTCTCCAAACTGGACTCTCTTCTCCAAATATAAAATAGTTCAATAAATTTCTCTTACGCGTCTCTAGCCCTGAGCTATACAATATAGCTACATGGCACAGAACAAAAAAAAATAAAATAAATAATAATTAAAAATATGAGTTACAATTTTTTTTTAATGGAAATTCCAAATTCTTAAGGTATGGTAACTTAAATCTCGAAGAATACAGACCTCATTTGCATGCTTTTCCAAAATCATAAACAAAAGATATTTCAAAAATTTATAAAAAATTGAATTTTAAAGATATTAAAGAAACCCTTGCATGAATACAAAGCTCTTGGCAGCCACTTTCGAATGAGCCTATAAAAAAGTTCTTATATCAAAATAGGCTCAAAAATTAAGGGCAAATTTTTACGGGGTTATATGGGAAATAAAATATTTTGCCTTTGCACTCAGTAGGATCTAGAGCCTCAACAGCTTCACCGCGATTGGCTAAGTTAGTTGTATAAGCATTACACATAAACGTTTATGTTTTTTTTTTTTTTTTAATTATACGCCGTGTACAGCTCTGGGCTAGAGGGAAATTTATTTTATTTTATTTTATCATATTATTACCATTATTACTATTATTATTGTCCTTTTTTATGTTATTGCATTTTTTAAATAAGTGGGTAAAGGATGTTGAACGTAGGAAGCGAAGTATGTGTGATATGTTGGTTAAACATATTGATAAGTTGTAGAAATTACATAAAATCTAAATCGTAACCTCAAAATCTCAGGGCACTCAATTAATCAAATTTTGAAATTTTTTAATTTAACTGTTTCACCGGTCAACCAGACCGTGTGTAAATGAAATTTACCTTTATCAATGGAAAAGGCATAACCAGCGTACAAGTTCTGCTTAGATCTATTGGAAGATATTCGGAGGAGACAAACTGTTGGTTAAGGTCACTCTTAATTACAATATTTGGGGTATGAGATTTTTGAAAGTTATTTTGCTGTGTAATGATCAGTAGGGAGTAAGGGGGTTTTAGATGATTTACTTATTAAATTTCTCTATTACTTAAATTCTTAACATTATTCTTCACCTACATGAAGAATGAATATTTTACGTTGCCTCGTTTTACGCTGCCAACCATAAAAATATGAAAAATTTCTTAAAACTGGAAAACCCAAAAATAAAATCAAAAATTTAAATGAAAAAACCTTATGTATGAAGAAATCGAAAAAGTTTAAAAATTAAAAATATAAAAAATTTAAAAAATTAATACGAAAATTTTTTTAAATTTTATAAATTAAGTTTTTTTTTTTAAATCTTCATTACTAGTCGCTCGGCGGCTTGGCCATTTGCGACGAATATAGAATTATACATGTTTACACGATATAGAAAATTACAAGTTATAACTCAGCATTTACAAATGTTTGTACAAGTTGTAGATACTTATTTATATGTATAATCTCATATAGCTCTTACGTTAGCTTCGTCGTCGCTAGGAGGGTTTGTGAGATTTGGCTTCAGTCGGTCATGAAGTGTTGGACTGTAACAGTGGTACCACAAGTAGTACACATAGGGGTACTTTTTTTCAAACAAGTGGGAATGAGTCAGAACTATATGTCTCAATCGTAATCTGGCCAATATGACCTCTTCAAAACGAAAAATATTTCAAAATGGAAAAAATTATAAGCTATACCAAAATATAAAAGCAAACAAAAAATGAAAAAATATCTTCTAAAAAAAAAAAACCTAGTCAAACATAAAAAATACTTCAAAATTGAAAAAGTTCAAAATTAAAAAAAAATTTTTAAAAAAATTAGAAAATCATTAAAAATGATTATAAATTAAAAATTGAAAAATATCTCAATTATGAAAAATGCTCCGTACCTACCGATAACAATTTATCACCTTCTCATAGACTGCCCGCTATTTCAAAATCATAGAAATAAATTCAACCGTCCTCCTTCTAAAAATTCCCTCCTTGGAAACAACACAACAACAATAGAAAACCTGTTTAAATTCCTTGAAGGTACCAACCTCATATCCAAAATTTAAACACCTCTGGCCTTCGTTGCAGAATATGGCACGTTAATGCAAAGAAGTAAAGTAAGAGTAAGTAAAAATATAAAAAATTATAAAAGACTAAATTCGAAAAAAAATATTTTCGTTTTAAAAATTAGAGTTCAAATCGAAAAATATTCGAAAATGGGAAAAATTATAAAATGTACCAAAATATAAAATTAAACAAAAAAAAGAGAAAATATTTTCCAAAAAAACATAGGCCAAGCTTAAAAAATACTTTAGAACTGAAAAAATTTCAAAATGAAAAAAAAAAAATTTTTTTCAACTGAAAAAATTATTAAAAATGATTGTAAATCAAAACAAATAAACTGAAATTGATCCGTGACGACATAGAGCCCTGGAATTATCCAACCCAACTTTCACGTAAAGACAAAGTAATTCTCATCCGGGTCCACACGGGACATTCGCTCTTGACCCACAGTTACTTACTTAATAGGCATCCTATTCCTCTATGCGATCGCTGCAATTCACCGATCTCTTTCTCACATGTCCTAGTCGAATGCCCTAAATTCTTTGCTCAGCGAAAAACGTATTTCCAATAAAATGAAATTAAACTCATTCTTCATAACAGTCCTATCAACATATTACACCTACTTCGCTTCCTATGTTCAGCATCCCTTTACCCACTTATTTTAAAAATAAAATAAAATTTAAAAAAATATAAAAAAATTAAAATTAAAAAATAATAATAATAATAATGAAATAAAATAAAATAAAATAAATTCGCCTCCAACCCAGAGCTGTACGCGGGTATGATGATAAAAAAAAAAAATGAAAAAATATCTCAATTATGAAAAACTGTTCAAAATAATAAAAATCAGAAATGAAAAAATGAAAAAAATATACGAAAATGAAGGGAATCATTGAAGGAAGTTTTCGAAGAAATAACTCTGTCAATTTATTTTCTGCATTTTCATAAAGAATACTTACAAAAAAAACCAACGCATATTTCATAAAACACTTGAAAATCTAAACCCTGATGCCAACGCGCAATTATAGCCCTTGGCAGCTTAGTTCTTAAGCCATAAGAAGTTGCAAAACTTTAAAGCTTAAAAAAAAATTAGGAAAGCGCATTCGACTTAGGGAATTGTATGGAGAACGAAAGGAAAGAGCATGTAGTCGGTACATTCGGATAAATATTTAATAAGAAATTCAGTGGTTTTTCCGGTACTCGACGTTTTAGCGAAATTCTCGAAAATGCAAAAGCGTCTATACGTATAGCTCAATACATCATAAGAAAATAATAAACCTTTCACATTGGGCCTGCATACATTATAACGAGAAGATAAAGAGGGAGAGTGATATAAAAAAAAACACATTTTTTAAAATTCTTTATTCTTACTCAGTGTACTTTTGGTAAGAGTATATTCTAGTCAATGAACAGCAGATATAAATAATTACTGCATGGAAAGGAGTAACGGCAGGATGAATATTGTCGAATTACGGTACATAAATGATAATTCGCATGGCCGACACGATGGCGATGAAAAAGCGTAATTTGCTCGATCGTAAATTTTAACGGTTTTCTTATTCAAATATCCGATAGGGATAAGCTTTTACGATTAGATGAAAAACAACGTTTCTTTAATCGCGTCATTTTGTTGGACAATTGTTCGCTATTTTAGTCATTTCGAACCGATATAAATTAGTCGTTAAATTTACTCGATATTTGAAATTGAAGGAGCCCACGCGCCTTATTTTCGTCATTAGTATCGTATACGAGCGTATTCGCATTCGAGATGGATTTTAAAAGGTAGAAAATTGGAAAAGCCTCATCGTCGTGGTAGTCCTTTCAAATATCTAATCAAGTACAGTCACCTTGAACTTGGTCTTTTTCCAGCGATTAAATATCGCAATTCGTACGCGAGCTCGTTTTTACGCGGTCTTGTTTTACCATTACAGCCAGATTTTGTAGGAAAACCTCGACGAATGAAAGATAACGAGTGGAAAAACGCGAATCAAATTTTTATCAAAAGATCCTTAATTATTCGAATCATCGGCCAAAATTTTCCAACCTGTCAACGAGTTTCCGATGTATGTTCTTTAGGTTGTGCCAGTATTTCAACATGTAACAGCGAATTTTCTATTTATAAAATACTATCGATGATTTTATCGTTATTTCCGGCATAAGAAGGGATAAAAAAACGTTTTTTTTTTGCTCCGTATTTTTCCCTTTCAAATGACCACATCGACGATGATTTTTACAGATGAATGTGCCGAAAGTTCGAGCTTCCTCGAGGAAATTACGTTACACGATTCATTTGTTGGTTCGATTCGAGTTCGCTATCATTATCATAGCTCGAATGGCGAATACGCCTTTGAAAATATACTAGATTGGATTTCTTCTTTTTTGCAATTTTTACAAAGGTTTGATGAATCTGTCGAAGTTTATTTATGCTTACATACAACTTTTCCATGATATCGTGGATTCGTGATGCGCACGAATACGATAATGATGAATTAACGATTACAATGTAAACTCATCGACTCGTACATCTTTTCTCAGATACTTCACTTTAACACAATAGCAGTGTTTTTTGATCAGTCAGGCGTAATCTGCTGATAGAAATTATTGAGTAAGGGTAATCAGGGTCTCGAGAGAAATATACAGGAACTGCTTTGTTCGCGACGATTCGTTTGAATAAATTGTTTCGCCAATTAATCTATGCAAGTGCTTGGGCAACGAGGCAGATTACCTTTGTGTAATTATAAAAAAGGGTAGAGGCTAGGGTGGGCTATTTTTCATATTTTTTTCCACGTGTCATACTGATAACATTGGATGAAAGCAAAAATAATTTCAGTTCTTCAACTTACGCAGAACAGATTCCAGAATGAGGTCAAATTTTCAAAATCTAATGATTTCAATGAAAATTAAAAAAAAAAACGTAAGTAACCATGCCGCATTACTGGAGCTGAGTTTTTAACCGGGGTTTGTTCAGGTTTGGTAATGATAACGTTGCTAAACCCTTCATAACAATAGGTCACACTCTATACTAAGTCTAAAAACCTGTATTCTATCCCTTCCAAAACCACTTAAGAAGTTGAATTTGGAACAAACGTAGCATTTCTTGCCATGAAATAATCATTTGAATACATATTTCTCAAATTAGAACAATTTGAGGCTCCAATCTTCAAATCCTTATGATCGGCCATCTTGGATCCATTTTGACTCAAATGAAAGAGATCACACTCTGGCCATCACCTAATCTAGGACGATTTGTTAAGGAGATATGGATGATCAATGAAATTTCCTACAGCAATTTCTCTTCTAAAAGAGGTTTTTTACTCTACCTCCCCTCCAAATTCGCTTGGGACGCTAAAATCAGTATAAGTTAGTCACATGGGCTCATTTTATCATATGGCATGCCAATAAAAAATTATCGATCTCTCTTATACTCCCAACACATTTTAGGGTCAATAAGCCCTCCTTATCCCCTCCAACATCATGTATGGAAGTGAACTGGGGATATTGAACACTCCTCATCCACAATAATCATATGAGTTCATATTAATTACATTTTCATTAATTTGAAGTTCCTCAAGCTCTACTCAAATTTTAATAATCCGTCATTTTGGATCCATTTTGATCCAAATTCAAGAGGTCGTATTCTGATCACCAACTAACCCTACCCTCGAAGTTTGATCTTTCTAGGTTGATTTGGTGAGGAGATATGGAAGATTTGAGAAATTTCATAACTCAAAACTTTCTCAAAAATCCGTTGTTTGCTCCAACTTCTCTTCAAATGCAATTAGGAAGCTGAAATTTGGATATGTTGGTGTCTGTGACTCACTTTTTCATATGAGATCAAAAACAAAAAAATTGAGGTATTTGCCCCTTTTCCAGCTCATCTCAAAATTTGAGTGATTCGCCATTTTGAATTTTTTCGAAAAAATGAAAAATATCGTTTGTTAGATTTCTAAGTAAAGTCTCTCACCAAGTTTTGAGCAAATTTCGTGAATTGCCGCCCAAGCTACGCGTGGGGGAAAAATATATATATACACCAAAAGGTTGGACATTTGCCAGATAATTACAAATGATCAAAAACGCAAAGATTTGAAGACCCCGCTCTCCCCCGACCACCCCTTTTCAAATCAGGTAGGCTGTAATAGCTATCGTTATTAAGTTGAAAACTCAGCTAAAAAAATAACTTCGGGCAATTAAAAGAATTGTGCATTCAAAATTGAAAATTTGTTGTCCAATGATTGAAGCCAATTTTCACCTTGAAATTATTCATTGTCTAATGGTCTTCAAGCAAAATGCTTATTTTTGTTTATTTTCGGGTAATAACGAGGTTTGCTGTGGTACTTCGGCGCTTCGTGAAACTGAAACGAATATTTCTCTCAATTTCCATCTCTAAAGGGATTCCGAAATTCAAGGTATCAAGCGCTTGGCTACAAAAGCATATGATATAAATAAGTCCCAAGTGATCCTGCCGTTACTGCAGAAGTAATTTTGATAGACAATTTATTTAGTTGTTAGGTATCTAGAGTTGGAAAAAAGAGTGAATTTTCTCATTACAGTATTTCGATTTGAATGAAGTAACACCACACTGAAAAAATGTAATTTTAGGACAAAAAATGTATTTCACACTCATTATCATAGATTAATGAATTTATTTTCAAACAGAGGAGTACCCAGTTCGGTGGTCATGAAATATGTTCTAACAGTAAAGAAATCATGCGAGGAGGAGGGAAGAGACGTAATGGTTAAAAAACCTAAATTCCTAGGGCTGATTTCTTCGATCCAAATTCAGTTGCAACTCGAGTCCATGTTCCAAAACATTAAAAAATATCTGTAAGTAATTCATTTTTGAATAAATAAGCTCGAAAATTATTTTTTATCGTCTTGAAATTACCTTACTTTAGATACTCAGTATCCGATGTATTTTCTCAGCGCAAGTGTGCTAATCATTTCAAGTTAAAAAATATCCTCAACATTAAAAAAAATTTGATTTGTATTTTAATTTGAATTGAACGCGATTCTACCGAATTTCCAGTCACCTGCAGCCATTTGAAGATAAGGCATGTGAAGTGGTATTATTTTGGAAAAATTGGTGCTTTTCATCGTTTTCATTTCTTGAAAAGGGCAATAATAGGGTAGGCCGAATTCCCTCTTTTTTGAGAATTAGAAATCAAATGATTCTTATAAAATTAAAAAAAAAATCAGCCTTCGAAGTCGAAAAAAACACTTAAAATAAGGTGAAATTTATCAAAAATTCAACAAAATTGATTATTCCAAATTTGATGTTTGTTTACATTCATGTATTAAATTTTACTACTTACAGATTGAAAAAATTTAGCAGTCAATTTTTCAAAATGTAGGGAGTCGAAACATTTTTTTCGATTTTTTTAAAAACCACCAAATTTTGTGACTCTAAAAATTAAAATTAACGAATAATTTACGCGAGGCGTGCATAATAAAGGCTTGATTTGAGCTCATCAATACATAGAAGACAAAATAAGGCGCATTATTAATTCACAAAGGTTCTCAAATACGAGTTATTTCTTGATATACCATTTAAATGATGTCATATTGAACCAAAATTGCAAAACATTTGGAACCTCAGCGGGGCAAAATTCTGCAATACTTTGTTTTCCGAGTTTTGAACATATCAAATCGAATTCATACTTTTCATGCTACCAGCGAAGTATCTTTTTCTTATTCATTATTTTAAATACACTAAATTTGGTGCTCTTTCAAAAAAAAAAAAAAAATCAAAAAATTTTAAAACATCTCGAACTTCGGAAAATTAACAGCTAAAAAATTTTCATTTAATAGATGATAAAATGCAACTTTAAAGCGTAAAAAAAATTTTAAATTGTTTAAAAATAGATTTTTCAAATTTTTAAAAACTTGGATTTATTTTAGTATAATTATATTTTTATCAACTTTTACCTAAGATTTTTTTTCACATTTTCTTATTCTCATTCGGCAACTCCCCCCCCCCCCTTTCCAAAAAAATCAAAATTCGGGCTACTCTTGTACATCAACTCAGAACATGGCTTAAAAGATGCAGCTTGAGTTGCTGAATTGTACATGAATATGCGATCTTCACCTGGACATGAGAACAGTGAGTAAACTGAATCAAATTCTATGTTTCTACACTTGACAAATATTTTTTATTTGTAAATCAACTCCCCCACCCTTTCAAAAGAATTTTTTTAAATAAACATTGACTTCATTTTAGTAATTCGTTATTTACTTCATATTGTTTTGTAGCCAAGTAAAGCATATGTTGGGACTATTAAGTAGAAGATCTGTAGTAAGTAGTTTTTATTTGAGTTTTACAGATAAGAAATATTATGTTTTCAACATGAATTGAAGATTATTCTACAAATCGCGAATTTTCAATAAAAGGCAAAAATAGGTATTTTTTTATGAAAATTCCAGTACAAAAAGACATATTGTCAGATGATCAAACACAGGTTGATAAGTTATTTATTTTTCCAGAGTTCACAGGATTAATAAGTAAAATATAAGTTGCTCTTGTGCTTCTAGCCATTATTGCTGTAAATGGCACATAAAAAAAAATTACCTTCAAACTGCGAATAATTTTAAGGAGAAAATCGCTTTTTCAGTTATTGAATAGCAAAATTATCATTCCTAAACGCAAAAACGCTAAAAATTTCTTTTTGAATTTTTTTCAAATTTTCAATAAAAATTACCAGGTTTCAAAAGTTAGCAATATTTTGAGACTTCTTATTTTTTGTTTTTTTATGTATTTACGCGCCATGCACAGCTAATACTATGGCTAGAGGCGCATCGATATGTTGGGTTTAGATGAGTGTGTGAAGCTGGCTACTATGTAGAAAAGCCAATAAATTATTGATTCGGCTGGGATTGTTTGCCAGAATTTTAATATTACATTATAAAAATAATAAAATTTTACCAACTTACTTTTTTTTTTAGGTGCCGTGTATAGACAACAAAGGCCAGAGGCACGGAAAAGGAAACGGTTAAATTAGTGAAAGGAGGGTGAAGCATCAAAGGAAGGTGATAAGATTGTTAATTACGATAGGGTCATCTTTGAGGAGAGTAGGAAGGGAGACTGGTAGATGGAACTTTTGACGAGGGACACGAAAATTTTAAATTATAGTTTTATTGTTATATTTTTAAATCGATTAAGAGATTTGATAATTTTATTTATGAGAAAATTAAATTTATCTTTATTAAATAATTTAAATAATTGATCTTCTATTTTATTTAGTTTAGCTATAACTTTAAAAAGAGCTCAATATATACGTTCGCGAAAAGTTCAAGGGTACAAAATTTTGCGCCTTCTTTCGAAATCATTTCACAATTATTATTGACATGGTCCTCACACTTTCTGAAAGAAGGTGAAAATGAACCATCTTGCTAAAACACTTTGTAATGTTGATTCGTATAAAATAATATTCAATAATTCTTGAAATTTTTTTTTTACGTGCCATGTACAGTAACAATGAACAACGGCTAGAGGCACGAGAACAAATTAAATTAATTTTGTGGATTTTAGAAAAATAAATAATTTATCAACCTGTGTTTGGTCATCTGATAATATGTTCTTTAAAGTATTACAGTTTAAGGTTGGATCGAGGGAGTTGATAGAGGAGGCAATCAGTGAGAATGTGTGAAACAGTTATGGGAACATTACAAGGGGTACACATGGGAAGGGATTGTTTGGTGAGGAGATGTTGGTAGGTTATAAGGGAGTGATCAGAACGAAGACGAGTAAGAATTGAAGCATGTCGATGGTTAGGTTGGAGAGAAGTTTTCCAGATATTTATGGTAGATTTAATATTTTAAAATTTATTTGAATTTGGCATGTTTGACCAGTATGACTGAAATTCTTTGGACAGTAAAGACTTGGCGTAGATTTTTAAATCGTTGTTTTTGAAAGAAAATTTTAAAAAATTCAAAAGTATCATTAGAAAGAGCATCTAATTTGAGTGCACATACCAAAACATTATCGCTTCAAGCAATATAATTTCAAATAGATTAAATTTTTGATCATTTGTGAAGCCAAGATGACCAATTGACTAATCACTAGTAGCTATTTGTTTTGAAAGCTGAAAGCATTCTCAACCTCATAACAGCTCGCTTAAAAATCTTACTGAATCGGACTAAGTCATTTCAAATGAATCCCAAAATGATGGCATTTTGAATTAAAATAACTCGAAAGCTCCTCTTAGGCCATTCTACATTGGAGAAAAGAGTAATCTAATACGAAATCAAAAGCATGAGCTAGGTAAACATGTAATCTAAAGAGGAAAAGTGTAAACAATTTTTAGCGTCGAAGATGCAAATAATGACGGACATTTGGCTAAAACGATTTGATAACGGTAAACGGGATGGTGTAATTCAAGCGCGCCATATTTTCGCAAAATCCGCTGGCCAACGTCGAGGTCAACAACACCATCTATTTTTCTTCTTTTCAGGTACAATATAAAAGTTGATTATTTCAATGCGATCGATTTGTTTCATTTGTACGGCTTTCCAGAGTCGCTTTTGTGTACACAGTTTCCAGCCAACACTTTCGTTAGGTATCCTAAAATGAGCCCCACAACGTTCGATGTGCTAAAAAGGGGACATTTTTTGCAACAGTGTCACTTCGATTTAGTGATGGTCAATTAATTTTATTTCCCATTCGGGGGTGCCTAAAATATATCCGGGTTGAAAGAACGACTGTTCGAATTTTCAGGTAGATACGACGAATGAATTGAGAATTTTTCACCGTGAAAATGTAGCGATGGTTATTTTTATTATTTTTTTAAAATAAATTCCATTACGTTTATTTTTTATGAAGTTTTTAATTTACGATTGTGAAATGATCCATTCTTAACGATGATTTATAAGGGAATAATAAATAATAAATATGAAATCGTTGAATTGGACACAAAAATTATACCTATTACGTAGAACTCACAATCGAAGACTGAATTACCGAAAACCTCAACAGGTTCTAATTACTACACAACTATATCCGTATATATAACCTGCAATAGATATTTACACTCGTTACATGGAAACGAAATAAAAATTCGTCCAAATAAAAAAACTAATTTCGATCGAAGCTATAAAAGTTGACAACAAATGAAAAAAAGCAACAAAACTTATTTACATAGCAACCAAAAAAAAAAATTCATTAAAAATTCAAACTATTTCGTATAAAAGCTGAAGAAAAAATAATTTCTAAAAACTTTACCATGAAACGATTCCTCGACCTAGATGAAATATTAATTTTCATATTTCCACGAGGAGGGGTAGAAAAATATACACTGAAGTTCGAAATATGTACACCACAACAGAGTGATCTAAGACGTGGACGAAAACAGAACCGAACGTTGGCAGTCGCTGTTACGAACTAATCAAACTATCGTCGATAAACACCAACGAGGCAAAGGTTTCGTGTGAACCAAAACAAATTGAATTTTTGGCGAATTTTTCGTACCACCGATGGGACAGCGAAGATGAAAATACACGTAGGAATTTTTTTGTTTTTTTGTAAATTCTACAAGCTACGGCGAAAACCGAATTAAATGAACCAAAAACACAAAACACGACAACAGAACAAGAGGAAAAGGAAATTTCACGTTTGTTTCGCGCATTTCGGTTGCGCGCTATTTTGACGTCATAAAGAGAGAGAAGGGTTGAGGAGTAAATAGATTAGGGTAAACAGAAAATATAGGTACGACGATTTCACGCAGTTTTACTTTCGAAAATCTTTATGCTGTTGCAACTCGTACGTATGTGGAATTGTCGAGCGAGAGATTTATACAATGTAGAGGCCATCTTTGTATTTTCAAGTTAAACGAAACCTATAGCGGAAAATAACCCGGTGAAAAATCATTACGAAGAATATACGCCGCCAATGGTAACACTGGCAGGGTGAAATGACTGCTATTGGAATATCTAGCGTAAAACAGTGAACGAACACGGGCGAAACATGGAAACGATTCAGCGTCCTTCGTCGAAAATATCTCGACGTCACGTAACCTCTTCAACGATGACGTCAATGTACTGCTCCAACTGACGTCATAGGCAACAGGTAAGATCTATTTACTGTCAGCTCACCAACACTCGGTTTTCCTCGCTTCATGAAAGAAGTTTTTCCAATGTATGCAAAGCGTTCGAAGGGAGAGGAAATTAAATCGTTACATTTTCCTTTGACCTTATTCATTACATCGGAGCAAAACTACATTACATTTGTTACAACCAACTGTATTTGTTCTCTTCCAACTGATACGTGATTCGCTTTTATTTTTTTTACACGAATAAGGAAACAGTTACCTTGGGCGAATTTAGGTTATGACGATGAATAGAAATGGACTAACCATTACTGGCGGGGTTTCCAATATCAGTAAATTTATAAACATCGGCTTACCTGAGAAACAAAAAGGGACGTAACAGGAATACTGTGAATCCTCGTATAGCTCAGTTCGGCCTATATTTTCTACACAAGTGTAACGCTTAATGAAAATCTAGCACGTTTGCATAGCAGTGAATGACGAAAATTTCGAATCATTCATAATTTTATAAGCAGTGTACCCGAACTAGGGTGCAACAAAACTCATAGCTGAGTTGTATGGCCTAGATAGCTGGAATTCGACAAATGTTAAATGTTTTACGATGCACTACATAATTATGAGAACAAGATTGAGTTATATTATATATGATTAATATGAAATTTAAATTTACCCTTGATATATTTTAAGGAAAATAAATTATCACGTATAATAAATTATGAAAAATATTTATTTATTTTCTGTAAAATAAAATGTTAGATTTTTACAATGAATTTCTTAAAAAAAAAAAAAAAAAAAAAAAAAAAACACTAAAACCTAATACTGCATAGTAGGGTACAAAAAAATTAAAAAAAAATTATTTTCCTTTTTTTGGAAACTGAACATGAAAAAATACGTTTTACAGGGTGTCCATTAAATGTGAACATCAAAAATTGGTACTTTTTCGTACTTTCTTTGCTTTTTTTGTACTCTTTTGTAACCAATTCAATTATCTAAAATCTGCCAAACTTCTTTCCAAAATTTGAACATCCATTCGTGCCTCAGGCTTCAGTAATAGTATATGGCACGTAAATGAAAAAAAAAATAAAAAAGTATGTTATCCCCTTAAAAACTGCTTAAGCTTTCATTAATTCGAATATACTCGAAATTTTTGTGAATTTTCGTACCTTTCTCGTACTTTCGTAATTCAAAAAGGAAATTCGTGCATTTTTCGTACTCCATAGATGTGGCTTCTATACCTAACTTCCAAGATAAGGAAAAAATTTCTATAAAAAATTCTGAAAGTTATTCTCTACAATTCTGGCACCTTGAAGTTCACTAATGTAGGTCAAAATTCAAAAGTCTCATATCAAATACTTTTCAGGAGTTGAAAACAGGGCTGCATTACTCTACAATTATTTAAATAGAAGAAGTAAAAAATATTTTTTCAAGTGATGATGAGAAATCAGTGTTTTCGAAAATTCCATCATTCAGATAATCGTACTCTTTACTCATAACTATTAGGCAGTGCACAAACTTTGTCTACCATTGATAATGAAGGTGTAGAAAAAATCGTTGAAATGTAGAAAAGGAAAACCGAATGTTTTGAATCTTTAATTTCTTCAAAAATAATCAAATAAATAAATTAAAATAAATATAATAAATTTTTTTCTTCCTCAAATTTGTACTTATGTTCTACAGGATCCCTTACGGAGGAAGCTACTGTGAGCCAACTTAAAATCAAATTATTCCATCTCCATACCGCTCATTGAATGAAACAGTGACATAACTAAAAAAAAAAAACTTCAAGTTGACCATTTTCAGGGAACAATTTTGGAGGCTATTTTCACATTTCAAATGGTATAATATTGTATTTAAATTCTCATACATTATGAGCATACGTATTCAACGTTGTACTATTTGAAATTTGAAAATAGCCTCCAAAATTGTTCCCTGAAAATGGTCAACTCGAAAAAACTGTTTTTTGAGTTACGTCAGCGATTATTTCCACCTATAATAAGAACTGCGAACCTAACTGTCGTGAACCTAACGTAGAAGCGAATAACTCTACACGTCGTGAAATAAACGAATGAAATGCATAAGCAACAATGCTGTAATACTGGAGCTGAGTTTTGAAATTAGGTATGCAAGTTTAGGCTAGTGTATAACGATGTTTAATACCTTTATTCCTACTCTCAGTTTCTAAAACACAGCTGAGAAGTTGATAATGAAATATGTTCTAGTTCTTGGGTCTCGACAAACATATGATTCTATATTTATTAAATTTAAGTCACTTAGAGATTTACAAATTTCATGATAATACATAATTATGTACTTTGAAAAAATTCTATCGAAAATACCTATTGTAATAGCTCATATTGTAACTTCCAGCTAACTCCACATTTGAAGCAAGAATATCGTATAGGTGCACAAGACCTCGTGAGCATATTGAATGAGGTCTGTCAATATGAACTCGTTAGAAAGATGTCTCTATTCTCTAAAAAAAATACTTCAGCGATACTGAAATGATGCATTTTCGAATTTGAAAATGATTCATTGTATTAATAGTTTCATCGTTCATTGCCACTTTCAGTGTTATCAAAATGTTTCTAAACTTCAGACATGAACGTTTTAGGAGTATAAGAGGCCGTATACCTACTGCAAGTCGTTTACAAGATGCTACTGGAGCATAGTTATCATAATTATGCATGAAAGTACAAACAAGGGTGGGGCATAGGGATGGCGATACTGTATCGATATTTCCAGGTATCGAGTACTTTTTCATGGATACTCAGCTGTTCGATACTTACTCGACATCGATATTTTAATTCTGGTATCGCTTTCGATACGTACTTAATAAAATTTGTTATTTCGCGTAAATACTGTAATAACCTCTGATTCCTATTTGACGATTATTGATAGGTTAACATGTACTCACATAAAATCATTTTTGCGGAATTTTTAAATTGGTAAAAACTACAATTTTAAAATGAAAACTTGCGAAACCATTGATGGATATAGATTACAGACTTAAATAATTATCTTCATCGATATTAATAAGATTAAAATGTTTTCTCTTGACTTTGTATAACTTTTTCATTTTTCAAAAATTTACGATAATTATTACCAGTATCGGTATCGATAATAGAGGTATCGATATCTTAGGTAGTATCGATACTGCATATCGATATATGTGTCACGATATTATCGATACTGAAATATCGATACTTTCGAAGAGTATCGCCATCCCTAGTGGGCATGTAGCCGGTTTTAAGGAGGGGGTTTGGGTGTCAAACCTCCCTCAAAGCTTTTTAAATGTTTAAATCAATTTTTTGGTAATTTCAACAATTTACTATCTTTTCCACTTGACTTTATGGAAGTGACCCCCCCCTCCAAGCAGCGATCCTAAAACCGGCACTGGTCGAGAAAGTTCGGTTTTTTTCAAAAAGGGAAGGAAGCGGAGTCACGATAATTGCTAAATCATATTAATAGTACGTCATAAAAATTACAGTCCTTTTAATTTAATTTTTAGGCACCCTCAAAATTGAAACATTTAAAATTTTTAAAATATTAAAAAAAATAAATTTTTAGGAAATTAAAAAATTTTTCACGTTCTAAAGTTATATATTGTCGTTCAAAAAATAAAAAATCAATTACTAATTTTTTTTTCAATTTAGGAGGTTTAAAGGATGTTTAATTTTTTTTCAAAGAAAAAAATTTTGGCTACTTTTAAAAATGAATGACAAAGGGATAATTTATTTGGCATGTGTACGATATGTAATTAATTTAGGTTAGTTTGGGCACAAGAGAGAAAATATGCTAGATTTTTACCTCACAAAGCTTACCAAAATATTACATTCTTACTTGAAAATGACTTCTTATACATGTTTTAGCGTCAAAAAGCTCAGACTTTGGGAATCCCTGTGGGACAAAAATCGAGCATATGTTGCCTCTTGATTACGAAATAGCCTAAATTAAGCCCATACTGTGCACACGGCCAATAAATTACCCATTCGTTATTCAATTTTAAAAATAATCAAAATTTTTGTTTTTTGAAAAAAAAAAAATGAAAAACTTTTTCAACTTTTTAAATGTTGAAATAATTAGCAACTAATTTTTTTCCGTTCTTTAGACGACAAAATATCACTTTGGAACATGAAAAAATTTTAACTAACAAAAAATTTATTTTTTTGAAAATTTCAAATTTTTAAAACTTTACTTTATTTTAGAAAGTCTAAAAATTGGGTTTACAGGATGAAAATTTTATGTCCTTTTCACATCGTTTAGCAATTATTTTGACCCCACCCCTTTACTTTAAAAAAAAAACTCAAATTCAGTCCACCTCCACCCCCCCTAAAATGTACAGATATTAAATCTAGGTCATTTGAGAATACTCAAATTTACTCAAATTTTAGCTCATACATTTTGAGTCCATTTTAACTGAAACTTGAGACGACATGCTGCAGTCCAAAAGTTTATTCAAAACGTGAAATTTGAACATCCCAAGTGCATTAAGGAAGATGATATGAACGATTCAAGAAAATATGTGCTTTATCTTAGGTGATGAAAAAAATAGCGATGTTTTGAAGAATGCCTAATCCTCTTTAAAGTTTTAATGAAGTGCTATTTCAAGTCGAGTGAAAAAAGCTTGAAAATCAAACTCAAAAATTCTAATTATCATTTCTTTTTTAGATCATCTGTATTTTCTGATAGGTTATAAAATATACAGAAATATACATGTTTCAACATCTGTTAACTTACTTACTTTACTTTTTTTTACTTTTTTTGTTTTACGTGCCATGTACAGCTACGGGGCTAGAGGCACGGACAAGGGGTTAGATGAGTGTGAGGAGTTTGGAATTACAATAATGGACAAAAATCTCAAGTTATAAGGTCTCATTATTTTCCTAACTTCTCTTTCTCGATTTGGTAGGATGTAATAGCTAATTTTTTTGGCAAATACTCAAATAAAAATTTATGGCAAACTATATTTTTACACGTTATTAGTGTTGTAAAAGATATTTTCTGCTTATTTATTTTCAAAAAAAAAAAAAAAATTGAGCCATATCCGATCAAGTCTAGTAGGATAGACTATTAATAAAAGTTTGCCTACATTCACTATCGAAGGGTCATTGGATTATTATTCAGGGAAAGAATAACAGTAATTTAGAACTGAAAATAAATTCATTCTTATTATTGATTTTTGATGGAATTCTGGTTCAACGAGATATACAATTATACATACACAAAGTAATATTAACAAAATGGAGGTCAAACAAATTGATCTTTAAGATAAGAATAAAATCTAGTAACATCATCACCACCGGAATACTAATTCAAGCTGTTTCCAAACAGCACTGCATTTCATATAATTCAGCAAGTATTTCAACATCTAACTCGAATGAATGAATATAGTGTATGCTAGTAGCACTTCAAGTATCTAATTTCACATCGTACTGGTATCTACGAAGATTATAATGTATCCTACTTGAAAGCATTTTCTATTTAAACATTCCATATCAAAATTAATTTTTCGACTAGTTGTTTGATCGGCGAAAAGGAAATTTCTTGAAAGTTTTTGCACAGAGTCTAAAAACTTTTATGGAAGAGATTTTCCTTTTTGTATTTCCAACATACGAGAAGCGAAAAAAATCGGTAATGGAAACATGGTAGGTTTTTTAAAGGAAAACTTAATGAATAATACGATATCGCTGAATGAGATAAAGAAGAGCTAGGCCAGTACAGGACGAGCTTCTATTTGAATTTGAAGCCCGCTTTCGCCCCAAGCTTTCGTGGGCGTTACCTCTATTATAGATCTTATTACGTCATACTTTTCGCTATGCTTCGAAGGAGTATGCGTTTGAGGAAATTTGCGAATACAACTAAAATAGTTCGGAGAATAAATTAATTACATTTAAAGCTAAAGATGAGCAAATACGAATGCATTGTAATGCTTTTTTATGATTATAAAAAAAAAAAATAGGCCCGAGTTACTCGTTTTTCAATGGGATTTGAATTATTACCGAGTACAATTTATGCCGAGTACTTCAACAGCGCAATGCAATTCATTTTTATAACTACCAAATCTCAACAATTTGAGGTTAATATTCGCAAAAATGTGGCAAAAGTTGTAAAAATAAAAATACAAGAATGCTGAATAATTGCCAATTACTAATACCTGATAGAAATACATACTATTTTTAAGAACTGTACTTGAATACGTGTTCAATTGTAATTTTTCATTCAGTTGAAGCGTGGCGGGAGATGCTATTTTTAAGATACATATTATTCAAGATTTTGAGTGCAGTGAAGTCAAAATGGTACATACATTTTACATGAAATTTAATACAATATTAAATACCGCATGGTAAAATTTACAGCAATGGAAGAATCTTTTCAGAATTCGGAAGATGAAAAATTTCCAACTTGTAACATTTTTTCACATCTCAGTCTCAATTTAATGTAAAAAGACTGAAGTTTAGGTCACGAATTAATTCAAATAGGGACGATGTTTCCCCGAACTGCAACCAAATTAGATAGGTATTCGGTATTTAATACCTCATTCCAAAAATAAGAACATAAAGCTAAAAATTAAAAATGATTCTCGCGAATATCATTAATATCCCTGTAATTTCAGCAGGACTTATATTATTTTTCAAAATCTACAGCCTACCTAATATACAAAAAGAGGGGAGAGTTAAAGGAATTTTTTTGGTAGGTAGGTATCTAAAAGAAAATTGGGCAGCGTTTTTTTACGAATAGTTACTGATAATCAACCAACGTAAAGCAAAGTACAAAATACCCTTAAAAACATTTTGACTCATTTTAACAGTGACAGAGTAGGTAGAAGATAGAATATGGGAATAGGCAACTTTATCGACCCCTTCCCTTCCCTAAATAACACATCTGATGGTATAAGGGACACATCATCAACGAGTACCATGTTCAAAAACCATCAACTGATAATATCAAAACGTAAAATTTCTGCAATAGCTGAATCCATCAATTTGGGTATCTATCAAAATTTTCTCCATTAACCACCAATAAATCGAACTTCCGCACCTACCTAAATTGAATAGGATTCGAGTAGAATAACACAAAATTACAAACTTACCTGAGATCGTAAACACCAAAATATCCGACCAATTCCAAGCTCGAACACATATTCGTTCCAAATGATAATTTAGGATTCTATGAATGGTTCACCAGAAACTGAAAGTTCATTCAAAAAAGTTTTCATCAAAAGTGAGAGTTCAGTTAGATAACATTCGCGCCCATGCACAGTGAATTTCAATTATCGAACCAAGCAAACAGATATTTAATTAATAAGCCGATAAATTAATAATAATTAGTAAGTCGCAGAAAACAAACTCAAACTGTTTGATAATAATTTGAACGGTTAGGGCACGTTCAGGGCCAAATAACCAAAACAACTATTTTCTTCCGTAACTTACCCATCCTGATCAAATTATTGGCGACACTGATTAAACGATTTTTCCTGTCAGTGTAAATGTAATGAGAATAAAAATAATTTTCTAATTTTTGGGAAGATATTTAATGAGTTTTAAGAAAATATATAACGTGGGAAATATTTTTTCCATGTTTAGAGGTGATTTTAAAACGAAATAAACTAGTTCCATTCCGTTATTAATCTCTTTTTTTAAGTTCACAAACCGGAAAATAGCTTGGAAATTCGCCTAAAAGCGCAATTTTTTTAAAAATCATGCAAAAAGGTAACACTGTAAAGTAACAATGTTAGTTCGGTTGGATGTGATTCAAGCCAATAACGGGAGTGTATTAATCACTTTAAAATCCCAAAATTTGTCATCGTTTTCACTAAATTATATTCTTTCTATTTGCTATTTCTTGAAGTTGGTCTCAAATTTGTGTTCTACTTTAATATATTTGTTTGTACGAATAATTATTAATGTTGTGGACGATCATTTAATTGTTTTCATGTTTTAGTGTTAATTAATTTTTACGTTTGATAAGATGGCTAAATTAATAAATGTTATAAAAGATGGTGATGGGGAGTTGGAGAAAAGACAACTACCATTAGTTATAGATGAGAAATTAACGGTAAGTCGATGCAACCTGTGTAGCCAATATTGAATGGGTGATTCGAGGGTAGTTTCTTTTTGAAGAAAAACTTTTTGGAAAGTCGACACGAAGTACGGTGTTACCTTGATTACCTTCTTATCAAGGTGTATCAATAAACATTAACGGTACTAACGACTTAGTGTCAAAATGTAATCTTAATTTAAACTTTATTACATATTTTACGGAATATAATGAAATTAAAAACCCACAATGGGATCTTGCTAATAACATTATATTGTTTTCAATATACAGATGGTGTTGGACTTGATCGATGTGGATTTCATGTGCGAATATCCAAAAATTCGTGGAAAGGATAAAGAATTATTTCTTAGGAAATTTAGTATGCTAAGTACGCAGGAGTTGAAAGAAGCTTTCCAAGTTAGCTGCAAGCGTTTATTAGATATCGTTAGTGAAATCGTTCCGTGTGTTGGATGCCGGAGAAGGTAAGGAACACAATTGAAATGAAATTGATTTCGTATTGTTGATGAATGCTAATAACGAAATCGTAGCATATGTTTTTAATTTTATTGGTGTGAATTTCATCTTCACTAATCGCTATAATAGCTCGATTTCTACGATTGTAGGCCATTAGTGTTCATACTTCTTATTTACATTAAGCATTTAAATGATTGTTGTGTTTTGCTTAATTTTATTCAGCGTCGAGCGTCTGTTTCACCAAATGAAAACTGGATCCGGACGATCGGGTCTTTACCCCTTAGTAGTGACTCCAGAAGGAGTACTTATATTACCTGAAGAAGTATACAAATGGCCAAACGTTATCGGAGCCATGTTTCATAACCACACGTAAGCGTTAATTTATCGTTGTTTTTTTTTATTCGCACTTCGAAGTCTTTGTAATCGCCTAATCTGCTATTTAATAGTGCGAAATTGAACAATTTATCGACATCATGGAGTCGTTCAAAAAAAAGCAGTCGTTGCGCGTTACATTCTTTAGATGCTCAACGTTGCGTTAGACCGCCTCTAGGATCTGGCTGGCGCGCCCTTTGGGAATGCATGGTTCCTTTTTGTAAACAAGAAGTTGCCACCATCGACACCTCTCAACTTCTGAGTACACTGGAGACGTATTTATTGAAACACAGGTATAAATGACGACTCGCCAGATTGATTAAAATTTTAAATGAATTTTCCTTCGAATGATTTTTGTTTTATTACAGATTCTGTACCGAATGCAGGACTAAAGTAATGAAAGCATATTCTTTATTGGTCGATGAACCCGAAGAACGTAAAAGCGAAAATAGTGACACTGCCTCAAACACACCTTGCGATAAAACAGGCAACTCGCACGGTACCGAAAACACCGAACCGGTTAAAGAAAAAGGATTCATACCATCTCTGTACGCCGGAATTCGAAGATGTTCCCCTAACAACCACATTCACGTTGACCAACGTACAGATTACATAATGGGCCTAATTTTGGCCGCTGAGCCAGAATTACTGGGAAAGTAAGGATTTAAATATTGTATATTTGTTGCTTCGTATTTATCATATTCAAATAAATCGTTTGTTTTCCTAGTCGCCGCGAAAGACACGCTAAAACGTTAGAAATTGCTCAAGAAGAAGTATTAGTATGTGTCGGTTTATGTTTATATGACCGAGTACACAGGATACAATTGAGATTACGAGAAGAACAAACCACTTGCCAGTTACTAGCTCTCGTCGCCATCAACGCTCTTTCTACCAATTTTCAAGTAATTTATCGACGCCATTAAAATGTCAATTTCATTTACATTATTTTGACCGTCGCCCTTTTTATAGTTGGCAGTGGAAACGAAACAAGGTATATCTCAGCTAGAATTACTATTCCAAGAATTCAGTCGCGAGGATCGTTTGAAGCAGAAACGAAAACAAGTGAAAAAGCTGAAAAAACGTAGAAAGAAACAACGAAAGAATGCTGCCGCCGCTATGAACGCTTTACAAGAAATCAATCAGTTTTCCAACGACGAGGTAATGTATAGCTTGTCATTAGAATAATACATCCATATGGTAGAAAGTTGCATATTGCTATCGTCGTAAAAATTATCTAACGAAGCGATAGCACCTCGAAGGTCGTTCTAAAGGTACCTCGTTTAGCTTAAAACTGAAGCCATTTTTACCGAGTATTTTTGTCCTATTTTTTAAATTTCAAGTAATCGATTTCTTCTATTTATTCGACTTAGTTGAACTAATTTATTGTGATTGAATTGAAAAAAACTGAAATTAATTGAAAATTTCTCATGGGGTAGGATGAAAAAGCAAACTCTGACGAAGAAGAAATTGCTAAAGAAGAAGACGATGATGACAACGAATGCTCCTCTAAAGAAGAAAAATTAAACGAAAGCGATGAAGAGAAAAGCTGTAACATAAAATCATATTATCAAGAACGTATAATGAAAATTGTTAGTATCGATATATATATATTTTTTTTCATTTCATTTACGAATTAGATGGCATTTTTAGTGGGTTAGAAATAGATAAAGATATAGTCATTAGTCCAAACAAATTGTTAAAAAGTTTTTCGACTTATGATTCCCCTTGGATGCTTTTTTGGAGGCTTCGTCCCCATCAAAACATGTTTTTCAATTGTATTTTTTCAGGATTCAGTTTTACAAAAAAAAAAAAACAGTATGAAGTAAGTAAGTTATTCTACGCTGGATTTCCTACAGTTTTGTTTCTATATATTTTTCTGCATGAACCATAAGAGGGATGCTATTAGGTCCTGAAGTAATCACCTTATAAAAACTACATACGCGACACACTTGACATTCTAGGACATTGAAAATATTCGTGCCCGATGATGAATAAATGTAACATGTATGAAATCATTATCTTCCCCTCCCCTTCTCTCATGAATGTTTTACCCCATTCCCACCCCTTCATCACATGAAAATATGGGTCTACATAATGTATATTAAGGATGCATTACAACTTATACGTATTACTCGTGAGAAACATCCATTTTCATGCGATTGAAAAACCTTTTGCGAAGTGTTAAGCAGTAGGATGGAACGAATTTTGTTTTCTTTTTCGGAAATCGATCTTGTTTCACGCTTGATGGTTGCAAAATGACGCCAAAAATATGCCCGAAAAAATTCGCCGCCGAAGTTAATATCTACACTCACCCTAATTGGGTCAAAGTTTGAAAATTTCATGATATTTTATAGTTTCGAAAAATTTGAAATTTTTTTGTGTCCGAGGGCTATATTGCGTCCTCTGAATTTCGAAAAAATAATCATTCACCTGTGTTGTCAATATTCATTGCCTCTAAAAGAATTTCCAATGTACGTGAGAAACTCCCATTTCGCTTATTTTTGCATTGTATTTAATACTTACTACTTATAAATTGATTATTAATTATAATTACATCGAAATTATGCTTCATTTCTTCTCTTTGAGACTACAAAGAAAATTAACAATGATTTTCACTTTTCATTGGTTCTCAATCACCTATATGATTTTATCAGCCTGTATGAAAATTACAAATACTTGATTAATTCTAGCAATCAAATTTTCTTGGAACAAGCATAGTTAGAAAGAGCACCTTAAAAAACTCCTAACCATATTTTTAGCTCCAAGCAGCTATTTCTTTCGGAGTTTCGAATTTTTGAAGTTATATCCCGATGTATTACAATTTATATGAAAATGCAACTTCAAGTATCCATAATTCAGCTGTAATATAGATTTGGAACTTTTTTTGAAGTGCTCTTTTCAACTATGCTTGATTCGTGAAAATCTATACAATTTTCAAGCTTTGACCCAAGTACGGAGGGGTATAAATATTAACTTGAGGACAGGAATTTTTGGGTCATTGTGCAATTATCGAGGGTTAAAGTAGATCGATTTTCGAAAAAAAAAGAAACAAAACAAACCTTTTAACATATTCAATATAATTATAATAAATGCCCAACTTACCTACATTTGAAGGGTAGAGGGAAAGAACCAAGTAAGTCACTTTTTCACTTTTTGTGAAAAATGAATTTAAAAGTTTGATACTATATAAAAATAATTACGAAGATTTTTCAAGGCATGTAAGTACTCAAACAGTTGTGTACTACGTTTAAGAATAACATATTATATGAGATGAAGAAAAAAAAATTGAAAATTACTATAGTTATAAGGCTAAAACCAGAGTAAGGTGATAATGCACAGGAAAGAACCGGGTAGTTATATAAAAACAGGGGAAAAAGTATGTTGGTCACGTGATGAACTCGCCTGTTTTTCCCAGTATTAGATGACTTGCCTGTTTCTTTTTCTGTATAGCGAATCTTTGAACATGATTTCATGACGCATTATTGATAATTCTAAAAATCTGAATGTGTCATGATATTCTGTTTAGAATTGTCTACCTGAATATGTGATTTTTTAATTTTTGGAAAAAGTTACTTACCTGCTTTTCTCCCTGTACCTTCAATTTTATAGACACAAATGAGGATAAACAATTTTCACATTATGTAAAACTCTAATAATATAATTGAGATGAAAGATGATGCTCTTTATCGGATTTAAGATTTTTGAAACCTGAACTAAAGATTACGTGGAAGCTCTTAGAGAACCCAAGAATTATCAAATTGTAAAATTAAAAAATATTAATTTTTTTTCTCTCTTTAAAAATTAAATATACGTAAAAGGATCACGTATAGGTATGTGAATGACTGCTGTAAAAAAAATCCATATAAATTTACTACTATCAATTTCCCTCCTCGCACCTCAGTGGAGAAAAGACGTTTCCTTGATACTGGATCATTTTGGATTTTTGTAAATAATGTTTAATTTTGAGGGCATCAGAATTTTTATTAAGCATGGTTATTAATAGATTTTAAATTCAACCATCAACTGAGTTAAACTTGGCAGCTTTTTCTTCGATTATTTTTTTAAATTACCAAGGAAAGATTACCATTATCGATTCAAAAATATACTTTTAATAAAATGTTGGCCCTGGAAAAGAATTGAAATATCATTTTAGAGTAATGTAGGTTCATCTGTTCTATAGTATGATAATACTAATTTCGTGTGGATGCCCTTTTATCATTAATACATGGGGCCCTCTAATGTGGCACTGAATATTATTTTTCATCTAAATTATGTTATTTTTTTACGCGCCATGTACAGCTACTATTTGATTTCGAAATAATGTGAGAGTTTTTTATTACCATTTCTGTTGACAAATTTGGACTAGTTTAACATTCGTTAAATTTTGGATAATTTTGTTTCAAAGGCAAAGCATGAGCGGGTGTTTCAGATGTAAGTATAACTACTACGTCTAGCAACACGCAGATAGTATGATAATAATTATAATGCATCCGTAATAAACATTATGTAGACACACATTTTCATGGGTGGAAGGGCGGGCGGAGGGGATGGATATAACATTCTCATAATGAGGGAGGCGGAGAGAGGAAGATATGAGTTTATATATATTACATTTATCCATCTTCAAACATAAATATATTAATTCTGATGTCCTAGAATGTCAGATGTGTACATTCTTCATGTAGTTCATATAAGGTGATTACTTCAGGACCCAGTAGTACCCCTCTTGATTTGTGCAGAAAAATCTATAGGAAAAAATTATTTTAATTCATTGGGTTTTTTTTTGGTAAAATTGAATTTTGAAGAAATATATTATTGTGCAAATAACATGCTTTGAAGGAGGAACTTTAGTATATGATATAGGACACCAATTTTTATATCAACTTGCTTATTTTTGTTGCTAAATTCGACCGTACACTATTTATTTGAAGAAAAAAAAAATCAAAACGTTTATTATTTCGTATGTAAACGAATGAAATCTTTATATCGTCTTTTGATGCAGGTACGAAACGACGTGTCTCCGAAATATTCCGAAAAGAAAGACGATTCGTGTTTCTGTTCCAAATACGAAGGCGCCAGTAATTCTAAAAAAAAGGAGAACCATCGAATAAAATCTCCGAACAACGTAGATCTACGGTCACGTTATTCGGATAAAGGAAAGAAATCGTCGATCAACTACGAAACAAGCAGAGAGTGTACGACGATGGTAGGGAAGAACGGTAAAAGACAGCAAGAAAATAAAGATCCGAAAGCACGTATCGTTAACCGTCCTATCAATGAATTTAGTGATACGAATAGTAATAGCAGTGGAAGCAGTAGCAGCATATATTCCAAATATCATAGCGATAAGGACAACGCTAGCAATAATTTTATTAGTTTTAATAAAAACAGCAGTAATACCAGTGACATAAGCAGCGTTCCCAGCGATCCTGCTGCTGCTTGTGATTGTTGCAGCAGTATCCAAATGGATTGCGGATACGGATCTGCAGATAATAATAATATGCTGAGTAGTAGTAATGGTAGCGGCGAAAGTTCCGTTGATAGTTCTGAGGTGGCTTGTTCCGAAGGGTTTTGTAATCACGAAGGTGAGTTGAAATTGCGATGTAAACGTAGTTCTCCGAATATCTATGCGAGTTTTAACGTTGATTTGTTGGGCGTAGGAACGGAGGAGTGTAATTTCGAGTTACGAGATGGCGGCGGTGGTGATCACGGTGGAGTTCTGAAGAAGTGCTGTGGGAATTACGACCATAATAAAAACAGTATTCTCATACTCGATTCTGCCAGTCAAAGTCTCCAGCAAATGTTGACGGTATGTTGAATTGGATTATTTTTTACTCGTTTCCATTGATAGATGTAATTTATTATATTATTTTATTAATTCTCAGTTAGGGAAAAGAGTCATCCTATATCAACAGGAACAAAGAAAATACGATTTTTGATTTCATGTCTTTAGATTATGCTGAATTTTTTTCTCACAGACTTTTACTTCACATGTTGGAAGACCATTTAACTACCATTATGTAAAGAAACGTAAAGAACGAGGATTACGAAATTTGAAATTTTTCAAACATTTGAATACAAAATCTTGATTGACTTGCTTATTATTTACATTCATTATATATTTACTTTTTTTTATTTTAATTCTTTACCCCATTCTTTGCAAATGTAAAAAAACGGATATTTACGTTGTTTAACTTCGGAATTGCTTACCTTGACTCTTAGTTGAGGAAAGAGGGGTGCTGGAAGCGGCCTAAGTTTTTTTAAAGTACTCATTATATCTAATGTAACATTTTGAATTGTAAAAGTTGAGCCTCTCGTATCGTAAGCTAAGTTTTCAATCTTTGATAGTATTTCTGTAGATGCATTAATGAAATGGTTCTCTCATAATTTGTGAAAATCAAAAAGTAATAAATATTAAGCCCGCGTCTCTTCTCCCCCAAGGAGTTAGCAAGGAAATTGGTAGTGATTTTACAGCTTCTAACGTAAGACTAGCTAGTGAAAGAAAGAAATTGTGTGAAATCCAAAGATACGAGGTGAAAAAGTTGTTCAAGTCTATCCAGAATGGCTTAAAATGAAACATTTTCTTTCTTATTATTCGAGTAATTAAGAACTAAACAGTTTTGTAAGAGTATTCTTTGTTTTTGCAGGATACGTCTGTTGAACGAGAACTTAATAATGACCATCGAATTGGCGATTGTATCATTCCAGTAGAAGAAATACAGAGATATAAATCTAGCGTAAGCCGTATTAACGAGAAACGCAAACAACTACGCCAGACGTTGAAATCTAGGTTTGCTCAGCTCTGTTTGAAACAGCAGTGCGATGTTCTTCCTATGTTGTGAATAAGAACTGATTTCAGTACTTCAATGTCGTCGAAATAATGCAAAAAAAGATATATGTATGTTTAAAATCACAAAATATTATCTTTACTTTATTATATATATCTATTTTTTTACATTGAAATAATGAATTTAAAGTTCTATCCGGTAATATGTGCTAATATAAATAAATGAATTTTTACGCTATTCGAAAAACATTTATTGGAACAAGATAACATCTTAAGATTTATAATACATGTAAGATCGTAAACATTCTGGGGTATGAATCTCTTTGTCGCCAGAACGTTCAAGTAAATGAGCTAATAAGGTAGGAAAGCTAACTGCCACTCCGTCGATAAGATTTACAAATTTATGTTTACTTTGTTTATTGTGACATAACATGAGTAATCGTTTACTCACGAAATCACCATACAGGGACAAATAGGCTACTTCGACGTATTCCTTCATGTGAGCCGAATACAGCTGAATGCTGGCTCTTAAGCTTTCTCCTTGTAACAGAGTACTAGCGGGTTGATGAACTATTTTAAAATCTACCTCCAAAGTTTCATACAATAATTTTAAATGATTCAATGTCCTTTCGAATTCTTCATTCATTTGTTCTTCACTTTCGGTACCAATTGACAGGTGCACGTTTGACCGTTGGAACACGGAATATAGGCCATCTTCGGTTCTGTATTTAGTTTGCGGTACGTATTGTCGACCATAAGTAACAAATCGTTCAGGTAAAAATTTCATGTGAACGCTTTGGGCGATACGATAAGCACAAAATGAACTAAAGGAAGCACCACCAACTAAACTAAATTCCTCAACATCAAGGTTGAAAAAATGCTGGAGCTTTCTGTCAGAAGTACTATTTAAGATGAAATTATTACAAAAATCTGGGTTCACGAATGGCATGAATTTTATATTTTGAAGATTCTTCATAAAAAAATTTATTGCGGCGAATTCTAATAGAGCGGCTTGATTTAATAAGAAGTAAAAGCTGGAATTGAAGTAATTGAGGACATTTAAATTTTTGCCAACAATTAAATGGTTAGAACGAGGCGAAGAGGAAATTTCTTTTGAGTAGATTACCATTTCGTTACAATCCTTTGGAGTTTGTTCATGAAGATCGTTGGGTATTGATAGATATTCTTTAAACACTAAAGCACGTAATTCCTGGTGACATTCCACCATCGGTTTCAGAAGTTGAAGAAAATATTGTATTCTATTATTACACAAAGCTATTCTTCTTTTAATATCGTCATTAGGTTGTTTCATGATTCCCAACAATGTTTTTACCTCGGCACGTGTTATTTCTATGGCTTTCGTAAGATCTTCTTTGTAAGCAGAATGTTTGCGAAAAATTTTTATATATTCTCGAATCCGAGAAATATTGATTTTATCCGTAGCAGGATAACGACAGCGGATATCATTTTCTAGTTTTTCACTTTGAAGTCGATTTTCGTCGAAATAAATGTATTTGTTCAACTCTATAATAGATTTATGTGAATACTCACTCAGACAACGGAAACTAGATCCATTAAATATTTTAAAATATTTGGATTTAATTATTTTTACCGACGGGTGAAAATAATTCATATTTAATCCGTATTTTGTGTTTTTATTTCTCGTCGATTAGGTGGTAACAAACTTCCAAAACCGGCCGCTTTTTCAGAATCTTCAATTGTATATGGTTCTGTTTCCAATTGTTTTAATCGTTTCTTATGAGGTTTGGTTTTGAAGTGTTGGTTCAGTGTGAACTCATCGATAAAATATCGTCTGTAAAACATACCATATTGTAAAAGAATGATGCAATTCAATACTGAATAGTGTTTGTTCAAAATGCTCAACTTACGCGCAGTGTATGCAATAAAATTGTCCTTCTCCGGGTAAATCAGCGTCCGGTTCTTGATGTAAGAGCTTGTCGGCGTTTTGCTTCAAATCGTTATCAACCTGTAGAATAAATGAGATCGTAACTCAAAGTAGAAACTTGAAAAAATATAGAGGAGTATTTACTTCGTCTAAATCTTTTTCTCGATGTTTAGTTTTGTATTTTCTTTTATAGAATGTATCACCAGTATGATGTTTCTTTTTTTTATAAGGTCCGGGCATTTTTCATAATCAATGAAACTGTAGAGAGAATTACGCAACAAAAGAGAAATAAAATTGATCGAAAGTTGAAAAAATCAGAAATACTAAAATAGAGGAAAAAATTTAAAAAACGTGGTAATTTTTTATCAGTATTTTAGTATTTCTTTTCCACCTTCTGAGAACACTTGCATTGCATCATTTATACACCGGTAAAGGGACACATTAAGGCACTATAACATGGGTATGGAAATACGCCAGTTTTGGTTATTAGGTTATGGATGGTGAAATTTTCAAATTAGCCTTATAACATAAAATGATCGTATTTTTCGCATAAGACTTCAATGTTTTGAAATATTATCAAAATAATTTCCTTAATTTACACCAAAATAAAATTTTTACACTATTATCTTGGGTAGGCCATTTGTCGTACTTCTCTTCTTGTGATAATATCGATAACCAAAGATGGCGTATTTCCATACCTGGGTTAGAGATGCCCTAGGACACATTATAGGTGAGGTGTTTTTGAAATTTTTTGCAAAGTAAACGGAGAAATTCTCCAGTTATACTTTTATAAAATCAACTAGAAACTGTCAAGTTTTCAATAAATCAAAACCTAAGTAAAAATTCGTGTTAAAAAAATTATTTTTGTTTACTTTTGCAACTCTTGCAAGTAGCAAAATAAAAATAGGTATTGCAATTCCCTGAATTTTGTAAACTTGTAATATTATCCAAATGAAAAGAGCAGGATTGAATTTTTTATAAACGCAGCGCTAGTCGCATTTCTGCGTTTGTCAAAGTCGACTAAATTTAAATCGATTCTAGTTTTACCCGCACTTTTCAAATTTGAAGTATAAAACATACCTACATTTTTCTACACCTTAATACAACACAAATTTAATAAGTACATAACCAAAAAAATTGTATGGTTTTAAAATTTTTATTTAAAAAAATACACAAAAACAAACAATATGGAAAATCAATTCTTCATAATATTTTTCCATTTTTTTTTTAATCGAATGAAATAAGTCGGGTTGTTGCGACGAAATTTTACCCAAGTGACGGTCGTGTACATTTACTTTGTCATTGGTTACAGACTTCATCAACTCCATGAATGGTTAAGTTGATTTTTTTCATCATATTGAAAGCATATTCTAATTGCTGATCATTTTTTATACTTTGAAGAGTTTCTTCAAAATATTTTTTTAAATTGTCAATACCTTTCGGTTGGTCATTTGCTCTTTCAGGTTCCAAATCCAACATTTCCCTTTCTTCTAAATCTGCTTCGTCAGGAATGTCAGGATCAGGAAGGCACAGAGAGGGAAGGCTAATGGATGGAGAAAGTGGTTGAGAATGAATCGTAATTTTTTTGGTATGTAACCCGACTAAATGTATATGTTCGCACATGATTTTTTTTTTTGAATTTAAAGTGCACGAACAAGTAAATTTATGTGGGCAAATTTCGCATATTTCGCACATCTGGGGACAGGTACCATCGCAATTCCTTGATACTCTTGTTATGGTGTAAGTATTTACATTGAATGTACCATCATCACAAATTCGAACATTACTTTCACTTCCATTTTCTTCAAGCAATTTTACCGCTCGATCATGCGATACTTTTGATTTTTCTGTTGTATGAGAAATTTTTCCTTTGGTTTTATAAATTAGGTCCGATCCTTTCCTGTTCGTGATATAATCTACCAAGATTTTACAAATATCTTGTATGCGCGAGATTTGTTTCGCGTTTGCGAACTCATCTCTTAATGTTCGATGAAAACGCTCAATATGCATATTCGTATTAATTCCGCCAGCATGCACTGTATAGGAAAATGCCCACATCTGATAATTTGTTGAATAATTCGATCTAAAATAATCGATAAATGAATTTATTTTGGGGTCATTTTTGCTCAAAAAATACGATAGTTTTGCGTCAAAATCTTTCACAGACATACTTGTTTGTAATTGGTCGAGATCCGTTTTTATTTCTTTTCGTTTTACAGGATCTTGAATTAAAGCTGATAACTTTTTGGTCCAGGTTCTTTGCACGTGCCAAGGGCAAAATAATAAATAATCGGGTTCAGGCATTACTTTGAGCCATGCGTTTTGATAGCTGAGTTGCATGTCTGACATTAGTGTTTTAGTTTTAATTTTTCCAATTTTGTTCAAAATGCAAGTAATCATTATTTCACACACAACTGCGTCGTTTCGGTTTGATATCATAAATATACAAGGGAAACCTTCAGCATATTCATCAATAACCAATAACGTATGAAGAAGAAAATCAAACCCATTGGTTCCATGACTAACGTCAAAACAGATAATATCGGATCCAAATTCCCTCAGCTTTTGTTCCTGGTAGTCTTTCATGATTATCACGACAAAATCATCTAGTAGCAAAATATTTTGGGGATCGATACACCCTCGCTTTTTATAATATAATATGAATTCTTCATTTTCTATACCATGAGAACGTGTCACAAACATATCATTCGGGTGTTTTCCATCATTTTTTACATTTTTTAGCGAAGCGATGTTGCGTATGTCTTTAGCAGTTAATAGTTGAATTTTTTCTTTCAATTCCAGCGAATTATTTAACTCCAACTCGCATCTTACTTTTTTTAAAATATGGTGTGAAGGGATGCCGGCACTTAATTTAGTTCTGATCCAATCTCGCAATTCTGAACTAATTCTGACATGTTTCAGTTCGCTTGGTTCACATTTATGGTAGAGATGTGTTTTAATGAATTTGACGTGGAGTGTACTATCACTTCTTTTATTAACTATGATACGAGATGGACAATTTCCAACTTTTTTGGAACCTCTCATAGTTGGACGTCTTTTACGCTCTTCAATTTTTTTACAGTAACCAGATCTATGACAAATATAAGTGTTTGTTTCGTGAAACTTGCCTTTGTAACGTCGGTAAATATTATACTTGCAAAACAATTCTTTTTCAATTTGTGTCTTCCATTTTAGGAAATCATCCTTGGAATCGAATGTTAAATTCACCGTCTCATACTGAAAATATTCTTTTATTTCATTAGCATCATGTTTTCTTAAATGTTTGATCAGACCACATTTCTTCACAAAGGTATGGGAACAGTGTTCGCAAATCTGTAAGTATGATATGTACATCATTATGACTTTTATTTCATTTGATTGCTTACTATTAGATGAATGAAATCTTTTATCTGATTTATGCTTATGTACTCACAAAAATTGGCTTCTCGGCTTCGGATGACGGATGTTTTCTTCTCAAATGGTCTATCAAATTATCTTTTCTCGTGAACTTTCCATTACAAAAATTGCAAATGCTAAAAATAAAAATGGGATATTTCGTATGTCTCAGTTAATTTTACTATGTATAATTCATGAAGTAAATCAAAATTTAATGCTTACAAGCTTCCTTGGCCTAATTGAATAACATTTTTTGAAATTTGAACAATTTCATGAAAATTTCTGATGTGCCTTCGTAAGTTTGCTTTCATAGAAAACACCTTCTGACAATGTTCGCATTGATGTACTTGATGTACTGGCTTCATGTTGGTGTAGTTATTATTTCAATAATTATTAATAAAATAACTAATAAGAAATACTTTAACAGTATAATACACCAAATATTACACAAATAAACACGAATTCGATTGAATTATCGATAACTTATTGAAATTCAAAAACTTATAGCCGCAGATAACTAACACCAACAGATATCTCGCAATCATTTTCGTTTGGATATAGCCTCCGCCATATGATTGCATTAACGTGATTCGCAAATTCTAGGTCAACATTCATCGCTGTGCACCAATCACAATCCAGAATTGGTAATCGCAATGTGCGCGAAAATACTACGAAACGACATCTCTGAGAAAAAATATTTCATTGGAAGATGTAATTCGCAAATTTTTTATTGTTTCTATTAATTTTTTATTTTTTATTTTTTATTTACTTTGACGATTTCTGTGCCGTTGAGTAAACGCTAAGAAAATAACAATATCACATTTAACGCCTAGCTTTTACCTTTGTTAGCGCCTCTTAAAGTTATATCATGAATTTCCAAGTTAGACTTAAAGTGATAATGAGGCTATATAATCTTGCTTCTGCTTCAAGTGTCCAGTAGAGTCCAGCGATAAGGTGTAGTCTTTCTTTAGTTCATTCATCTTTAGTTCTTACCAGTCATATGGGTTTGACAGAGATATGATGGAGGTCATAGAAAGTTGATAGAAAGTTACCATATTACATACCGTTTATAGGATGTAACACGGCTGCCAGGTGGCTCATTAAAGGTCAAGGATTTT
This sequence comes from Phenacoccus solenopsis, assembly GCA_009761765.1. Lineage (NCBI taxonomy): Eukaryota > Metazoa > Arthropoda > Insecta > Hemiptera > Pseudococcidae > Phenacoccus > Phenacoccus solenopsis. The sequence goes on from CM019753.1 coordinate 32,952,268, forward strand.
TCAGATAAAGAGTATTAAAATGACGATTTTTAACTGACATGGAATTTGGCGAAGATAATTATAAAATTGTGAAGAGTATAATACACGCTGGTTCAAAAACTGTTGATTATCAACCAGAAACGAAGGTAAGAAATAGTTCTTTAATTCCTATCATGTCGTATAAATTTACATATTTTTCTGCTGCTTTAGAATTTATTCAAGTGTTTTCTTAATATGATCATGCTTGTATTCTAACGTAATAACGAGGCAAAATATCCGCTTTTCTCCGAATCACCTTACTGTTTTCATTCGGCCTTCTTGTATAAGGGTGGCAGGTCTATCATTTTAGAAATGATATTCGTATCTAATTTCCCCCTCATACTTTTCTGTTGATACGAACCGCGTTTACATAGAAATTAAGTTATCATAAGGTAATCAGATAACCTATAGTTCAACAGTTTAAGTATCTGATAAAGGTACATTTCATTTACTAAAGTTCATATTTACATGTTTTGAATCATGACCAACTAAATCATATTGGTTGTTCCAGGTAACTTTTCATTTTCAAACGAGGTTGACAGACAGTGAAAAAACGCTGATCGATGATAGTCGTAAGCATGGAAAACCTATGCAATTGATATTGGGTAAAAAATTCAAATTACCAGTATGGGAAGTTTTGATCCAGAAAATGGCTTTGAATGAAGTGGCCAGATTTTTAGTAGACAAATCGGTGAGTATTATAATTTATTTCGGATATGGTTTGTTATTGTAGCTTTTGCAGTACTGTGAGCTTCATGAGTAGATGCTAATTTCGCACTAAAATACCATGCACTATTGCTTGGAAGAATTGGTTGGTTTTCAATACTTAAAAAGTAGCACAAAATTTTTTTTTAATATCATTGTGTGTTTTGGGAGTATATCCATTATTCATTTTTTTAATAAAATTTCAAAGTTGTAATTGAATTGTTGTGCATTTGTTTAATACACCATCTGGCGAAATACAGTAAATTATTCGTGTATAATGAGTAATGATAGGTTTTTTTAATCCCTTATATTACCCAGCGCTTTATATGTAAAATTTAATATTATTTCTAGTATTAAATATTCTCATGGAATAATCTATTCACTTATTAAGTATTCATTTATTCATGACGTTAGTTCGACCTTGTTTTATATTGGTTAACTTATAAGAAATATTTAAAAAAAAGATATTTCGAGTTCAGAGTGGTATACACGCAGTTTCTTTTTCGTCGAGATCTTTTTTCAGTCGATGATATGCTATATTCACTATTTTTTGAACTATTTATTCGAGTTATTCGTGAAAAGTTGACGTTTTAGTAATTTACTTTTTGTTTTCCACATTGCCCTTTTCTCTTGAATTCATTAGTTGGACTATCTCGTTTGGTAATACTGCTCAGTATTTGTAAATTTTTTGTACGTTTCTTGTTTCTTATTAATTTAAATGAACACATTCATCAAAAATTGAAAACCCCAAAAAATATTTAATTCGATTTTTATAAGTACATAAATTGAATAATACGTGTTTATCGATTAACAAATTGTAGTTGAAAAAGTTTTGAGTCATCTGTTATTAATAAATCGATTCAGAGTGTGACGACAATCAAGGAATTTTAATTTACGATTAAAATTTCAATTGATTCTCATTGTGGTAGGACAACTAATTCACCTCTTAGGTCTAGCATGAAATGAAATATCTATTAATGATGTATTTCGACTTCGTTAAACTTGTTAGGACGTATTTTTTTCTCAATAGCCCAGTAGTAATTTAAGGAAAAAAATGATATCATTAGAAGAAATAATGTTATGAAAAATGTTAATGTAACAATTTTTTACACAGGTTTTACGGGGATTTTATTTATCGTAAAAGAGTACCGGCGATTAAAATTTCGTTTAAGTAATAGCTAAATAGAAGTGTGAAAAACGAATTGATCAACTAAGAATCAGAATCATGAGCGAAGGACGTTGGCCTGAAGACGTGGGCATCAAAGCCATAGAATTTATCTTTCCGCTGGAATTCGTGGACCAAACGGATCTGGAACAGTTCGATGGCGTTTCCTGTGGAAAGTATACAATTGGTTTGGGCCAAAAGGAGATGGGGTTCTGTTCGGATCGCGAAGATATTAATTCGCTATGCTTGACCGCATTGAGTGCCATCATGGAGAAGAATAATTTAAAATATGAAGATATCGGTCGAGTAGATGTAGGCACCGAAACCATCATCGATAAATCTAAAAGCGTGAAAACCGTGCTTATGGATTTATTCAAAGATAGTGGTAACTTTAATGTAGAAGGTTTAGATACGACAAACGCCTGCTACGGTGGTACGGCCGCCTTATTTAACGCTGTATCGTGGATTGAATCTAGTTATTGGGATGGACGACTAGCGATAGTGATAGCTGGTGATATTGCCGTGTATGCCAAAGGAAATGCTCGTCCAACCGGTGGTGCAGGCGCTGTAGCTATGTTGGTCGGTCCGCACGCTCCTATTGTTTTGGAACGTGGATTACGCAGTACGTATATGGCTAATGTCTACGATTTTTATAAACCAGACTTAACTTCGGAGTATCCTGTGGTCGATGGGCCATTATCCATCAAATGTTATTTATCAGCGTTAGACGAATGTTACAAGTTGTATCGTCAAAAAACTAAAGATCCGGATTTCCGTCTGGATAAATTAGACGCCATGGTTTTTCATTCTCCTTATTGTAAATTAGTTCAAAAATCCAGTGCCCGGCTGTTATTCAACGATTATGTACTGTGTGCTGATAAACAAAAGTATTTCCCCGAATTAGAGCATCTAAAAGACGTTAAACTCGAAGATACGTACTTCAATCGTGATATCGAAAAATTATTTCTAACACGTGGTCAGCATGTGTTTGATACCATGACAAAAAATTCGCTTTTGTTGGCCAGTCGTGTCGGAAATATGTATACTGCCTCTGTGTACAGTGGTCTGGTGTCTTACCTTGTGAGTATTCCTCTCTCGGAGCTACCTGGTAAAAGAATTGGTGTATTTTCGTACGGTTCTGGTTTAGCGTCTTCCATGTACTCGGTGAAAATTAAAGGAGGCACTCATTTGGAAAATTTGATCAATAATATTTCCGATATTGCGAATAAGTTGGATTCGCGTAAAAAAGTCACCCCTCAGAAATTTTCCGACATTCTCGAACAAAGAGCTAATTCTTTACATCATGCGCCCTATACTCCTCAAGGATCTGTCGATAGTCTTTTCCCGGGCACTTGGTACATTAGTGAAATCGATGATAAGCATCGTAGAAAATACTCCCGCAAGTAGAAATAGGAATACTATTACTTTCTAAATAATAGCAGCTATTTTTGGTGGTTAGAAATTACCTGATCATAAAGATTATAGTATGATCTGAAGCTGTGATTTTTTTTAAAACAATTTTAACGAAATTGTATTCGAAATAATTTGTTATTGTGTGTAATGAAATTATCGATGTTACCATCAGTACATGTACTCACTGTTAATATTCTACATTAGACATCGATATTGATGATGTATGAAATATCAAAACGTTTTCTAGTATTTTTATATAAATAAATTTTTGTATTATTCATCGCTTCAGTAATCGAGTGAAAGGTATTTATTTATTAGTTTGAATTTTTCGACAAATTTATCTACTTTAAAATGTACGTTTTGGTTTGAAGATGAATGTTATAAGATCTGCGCTGAAAATATTGTATCATGTTTTTTTTTTATTCAGTCTTTTAAATTCTTTATCCGATAGATGTTTAAGATGGTATTTTGATCAATAAGAAGCATAATAAAAACAAATGAGCTGAGTGCATTCGTAAATATCTCGCTGTTGAGATAGTTCAAAATTCATTCTCTTGTGTCATAGATTAACCTTGGTTAATTTATGCTTATATTTAATTGTATACATAATTTTTGGTTGCACATTCGACTTTTTGCTTTTAGTGATTTCTTTATGTTTTTTTTCCTGTTGTTGTATAATTTTGTTAATTCTTTACCTGAAAAGAATAAATCTGATTTTGAATATTAAACAGTTTGTTGTTTGTTTGTTGAAGTTTTTTCCTCTTAATGTATATATTAGTTGCTCTATGCTATTTTTTAGTGACTTCGATTTATCATGAATGATTGAAAATATTACTATTTTTTGGCATAATTAAAATATTAAAATTAATTCTATATAACAAAAATGTTATTTTTTTCGTAGCGAAAGTCTGTTACACCGCTGAAAAATCGAAATCATTCGTAATAATTCAAAATTTTTCGTTGTTAAGTGCAGGCATAATCAGCCACAGCCGGAAATAATTGAGAACGTGTTGATTTAATATTTACTATGTAACTGACTCATCATTGGAAAATTTTTTTATCAACAGACTGGCGACTTTGGTCCGCAATTACTGTTTAACCAGAACAACGGGTTCACAATAGGTACTTTAAGCATGAAGCACGTTTGAAATATATGAATAAAGTTCATGTTCTGTTATTGTCTGAAATCAAGCAATTTCATTAATTATTCGTGAAATTTATTGCTTCATTTGCTTTCTGCGTAGTCGCTTTATAACACTTTTAACATGGCAAATAGCTATTCATGTGGAATGACGAGTGATCGGAAATGCAATTTTCTGTGCAGAACGATTAATTAATAAATATTTTTTTAGCTCGTTCAAGAATATCCTATGGTATCGAAAGTATATAGAGATGATGTATTGAAGAAGCCCGTTTGTAGGCATCACTGTCAAGCTTCAATGATCACAGAAGGCTTGGGATACAATGATTTGAATAAACTGTTCCAAAATCCTCAAGATTTAGAATTTATATTCGGTAAAGAGGCTTATTTTTATTTGTATTTCTTGAAATATTGATGGAACAAGGATAAACTTGTAAAATCAAAAATTAGGTGGTTCTATTTTAATAGGGGTCTTGAAGCATATGCATTACATAGGTATGGTGCATAGGCTCCTAAATTATGATACATAACATACAATTCATGTTTACATGTGGATAGAAATCATAAACGTTGAACAACCTGGAGAATATGAAAAAGAGAACTGGCAGATTTCCAACGACAATAAATTAGAGCTCATTCCAAAATTAAAAGAACAAGGTAATGAATTGTATAAACGCGAAGAATATGAAAAAGCTCTAGAAAAATATCAACTAGCATTATCATTCATCGATCATTTACAATTGAGGTACATAAATGAAAATGATATGTTTTGAATAACTGTTTTGTAATTTCCATGCAAAAACTAATCATTTTCAAAATGTGTAGGGAAAAGCCTCGAGACACAGACTGGAACGAACTGAATGTTATGAAAATTCCGTATGTACTTAATATAGCCCAATGCAAATTGTGTTTGAAAGATTATTATGGGGCCATCGAACAATGTAACATTGTCCTTGAAATTGATCCTGGTGAGTATAGTCAATTCAAAAAATGAAAACAAGTTGTGTTTCTGTTTACTAAAAACACTTATCATTTATAGGAAACGTAAAAGCTTTATTTCGTAGAGGCAAAGCTTACATTAGAACTTGGAATTTAGAAGAGGCAAAAAAAGATTTGAAGAGAGTATTAGAGCTAGATAAAAGCCAAAAATCCGCTGTTTCTTCACTGATGGAAGAACTAAAAAAAGCTGAACAAGATAGCAGAGAAATTGAAAAATCTATGTTGAATAAAAAATTATTTTAAAATACGTTTTATTTTTATCTTCATAGATTTATTTGAAATTCAGTATATCTATATAATATTATTATTGTTCTTGTATACCAATTAATATAATATTGTCTATTCTTTAGTTCTTTATGCATTGGAATAACAAGAATGTTTTCCATATTCCCTACTTAGAAAGCGAGTTTCATATTGGCGTTGTGGTAAAATAAACATACGAGATCAATTTAAAAAAAATTTATATTGCTTCAACTTCTTTTAATTCGTGTTCCTTCGCATAAATATCGACAATCGAAAGCGATCGACTATCGAATGTCTTCGCACTTTGCTTCTTATCATAAATGTTGATGGAATGGAAATTATGATGAAGAATAAAATTATGAAAGTCATCTATAGTGTGTAAGTACAATATTTAATGAATATTTGTTTAATTTATTTTTTCTCAAATATTTTGCGAATGAGTGAGGCTGGGAATTCTTTGTCTTCCATATCTGTATTAATTTTGAAAGCACCTTCTGAGGAAACAACTAAAGAAGATGTATATGTTGAAAAACTTAAGGAAACGAACTTCTCGGCAACTTTTATTCCCACTCTACAATTCCGATTTAAAAACTTGGACATTCTCTCACAATATTTAAATCATCCAGAGCGTTATGCCGGTAAGGTATGTCCGAGCACTTGACTTACTAAAATTCTTGGATAAAAAACATTCCAATATTATGACAATTATTTTACCATTTTTTTCTTAGGAATTATTTTCAACAGTCCTCGATGTGTTCGTTCAGTTATCGAATGTTTGGAAAATCAATCCTTGAAAGAGGAATGGAGAAGTTTAAAATGTTTTGTTGTTGGACAAGCAAGTGGTAAAATAGTAGAAAATGAACTGAAATTGAGTCACGTAGGACAAGATACTGGAAATTTAACAGCTTTACTGCAAGAGATATCGAAAAGTAAGAGTTATCTAAAAGTCGATGTATTGCTCTTTGAGAATTTTATCAGAAAATTTACATGAAGGATGCAACAATCGAGCATAATAAAGTGTGATTTTTCTTGTTAAATGGAAATAGATAGATATTATTAATTTGAAGCTGTTCGGAAAATTCTATCAAAATTTATTTAGAAATTTTATCTTGTTTAGATAATGTTGAGAAACCATTTCTTATGCCTGTTGGTAACCTGCACAAAGATACCAGTAATATTCTCAAACTGGAAAAAGTAGAAGTCTATGAAACTTGCGAGCATGAAAAACTTTCAGAACTCCTCGAAAATGCTGTTAAAGATGATGCTATCAACGTTCTGGTGTTTTTTAGTCCTTCTGGTGTAAGATCAGTCCTTCCTTACCTACCACTTTCTTCGGATAAAAAATTTCGGGTACGTATAGTCAATAGTTGTGAATTTAATATATCTTATGAAATGATTTGATATAATAATGCTATTCCTATTGTAGTTTTTAGCCATCGGACCTACAACTGCCGAAGAGATGAAAAAATGTAATTTAGAAGTTCATGGGATTTGTAAAAAACCTAATCCTGAAAGTTTAATCGAACTTATTTCAAATTTCAAATGATTTTTTGAAATGTTTAATTAAGAAAAACTGTTTGGATAATAATTATGTTGAAACTTTGCAATATAGTTTGATGTACTCAAATTTGATGTATTTTATTCATCTTTTTATTTAGAATAAATACTGTTAATCTATTTTCTTTAAAGCTGATTTGCTGAAAGTATAACAAAAAAATTCAAAATTTCAAATTTAATGAAAAAATAATATAAACAATCAAAAATATAAAAAATTTTGTGATCGAAAACTTCGATTTTCGTTTCGATTTCAATCTTCGACAACTTTTTGACCTCAAACATCGATAGATAAGTGGTTCCTATGTTGCCAATTCGCTCATATAATTATCGTACAATCGTGCATTTGGCAACGTAGCCTTGAACCTTCAAATAAGGGGCCATGTATTGTAGAAGGGCGAAGGGTGGAGTCACGAGCTCAAGTGACGAAGTGTTTACGATTACAGTTTAGATTTACTTATTTTCCTGCCTGTATGGAATTGTCGATCTTGTGGAAGTAATGAAGTCGGAAAAAATTAAATTATCAATTTAAATTGTTCATTTTCGCGTCGGTGCAGTATTGCGTCTTTTCAAAGCCTTGATCATGCTTCTATCAAGTGTAAAAAGTCCAGTTTATTTTCGCTATACGTGATTCTCTTCCTAATTTTGTCTTAATTTAATCTCTCTCTCTCTTTTATGTGTAAATTATTAAAAAGAATAGCTCAAGTTAGAAAATTCTCAAAAACTGTAATTAATGCCAACTCAGAAGCATTTATTGAGTGTAAAATATTCGCTGGATTTGATCAGTAACATGGAACCGGTAAATGCACCATCGCAAGGAATGTACACCCACTCTGGCAAAAGTTCGAATAATAGAAATACCAATCCTTTAATCGATGAGATGTGTGCTTCCAATATTTCTGTGCTAGAAAGGCATGAGGAAAGAGCTCAAAAAATGACCACATCTCAATGGATTACTGTTTTGATTCTATGTTTCGTCAATTTAATCAATTATATGGATCGCTACACTATAGCAGGTACGTTTTTATTTGTTTCATTTTTCACTCACCGCCGAAATTTTTAAACGCCTTCACGATAGGTTTTTATTTTGGTCGTAATGTAAGAAGATATTCGTTTTATTTTCCAAAACAAAATCACGTAAGGAAATCCCATCGCATGCGTCTTATAGGTTGACTTGTTACTGATGTCATCGTACGATTCAAATTTAGCCAATAAGAACGCTTGATTTTATCGCATGTTGTATCAGTCATATGAGTGCGTATTGTGTTCCCACCATTCACCCTTCGCATCATCGTATGATTGCATTTTATTGAACTTTCGCCAAGGAAAGCCGCGTAATTCGTATAAAATACGTACAATTATTTTTATCAGCTTCGAGCCTTCATGTTCACTATTTATGTTGATAGGATGGAAGAAAAATATTCTTGATGATTCTATTAATTGAATTAGATTTTCATTCCTACATTATCTATCGATATAGAAAATAACCCGGTTCAATTTGATAATTTCCTGAGCTGTCCAGTGAAAGCGTGCTGAACGAATTAATTATAGGGAACCTAAATTTACGTAATTTTTACCGGAAGCGTCAATTCGAAAGATAAGTTGAATAAACTCTCAATCCTCCACACGAGTGATTGATTTCTCAGCAAAAGTTTTTTACTCTCAGAAGATAATCGTAAGATTTCAACTTTAGCACGAAGATAAGTACGCTACCCGAACACTTGTATATCAACTGGAGTTTTTTAAACTTATGATCTCATTTATTGTCTAAGCTTCTATGAACCTGCTGATTTAGATTACTCATTACAATTTACTTAATAAGAATAAATAAACAAATAAATAAAATGTATGCAGCAATGCCGCATTGCTGGAGCTAAATTTTTAACGGGGGTTTGTGTCAAGCTTACCGATAATTTTGTAAATCTCTTCATGCTCACATCTGAAATAGAGACTAAAAAACCTCATCTATCCCCTTCGAAATCAAAAATTGAATTTCGGATATGCATTGCTTCTTGCCCACAGAAATCTCATGAGCTCAATATGTATCCAATTTCAGCCATTTAGCTTTTCTTAAATTTTGGGCATTCTCCATTTCACGTGCATTTCAAGTAAAGTCTAAAATTCAAGGTGTCATGTGCTAGACTTCAACAAACCCCTTACACAACATCACAATAAGGTACATTTGATGAAAAGATTGAGAAAATGCATGAAATTTTCCAACTTCTTTCCTCTCTGCAAATAGTTTTTTGCCCAAACTCTTCTTCATCTTCACCTGGTAAGTTGAAATTTGGGTATGTTCGTGCTTTCAACTCACTCTTCCATAAGATATCATGAACTAAAATTTTGAGAATTCGTCTTCCACGCTTCTCAAAATCTAAATGAAAGGTAAGTAATTTTGAGTAGAATTTAAAAATCAAACGCAGTTTTTAAATTAAAACTATTTTTTTTTTTTTTTTGGTTCACCTCAATGAAATGGCGGTTCACTCAAATTTTCAGAGGGAGCAAACAACTCCAAATTTTCATTAGTAATTTCTTATATGAAAGAGCTAGTCACGGATACTAACATACTCAAATTTCAGTCTCCCAAGTGCATTTGGAGAGGAGTTGAAGTGAAAAACTGATTTTTAAGGACATTTCTAGTCATGAAATTTCTTTCATCTTTTATATGTCCTCACGAAATCAGTCTGAAAAAGTTAAACTTTCTATGTGCAGTTGGGTGGGGACCACAATATGACGCCTCAAATTTGAGTCATAATGGATTCAAAATGGCTGATGAGCCAAATTTGGGAAAAGCTTGAGGAAGCTTCGATTTAATTAATGTGGATTCATATGGTCACTATAGTAATGAAAAACATGCTGTATATCAATTTTGTCTTCACATTTATTTTTGAAGGGGAAGAGGAGGGATTATTGTTCTTGAAATGTGGTGGGAGTGAACGAAATGTCGAAAAAAATTCATTATGGAGACAAATGATGAAGTGAGCTTTTTTTAGGTGTTTTTTTAATCTAAAATGTAACGAGCGGAAATAACCCCAACATTTTTTAGGTACATATCAACTTCGCGGTAATTTTGAAAAATTTGTCATCTTTCCCATTTCACTTTATGGAACTGAATTCGCCCCCCCCCCCCCCCTCCAGCAACGATCCTAAAACCGGCTCTGAACAAATATATTTCACTCTTTGCTTCTCGAGTAACTATGGAAGGTCGTTACAGCAAAAAACGGATTTGGAAGGGAAATCACAGTAAGAAATTTCATAAATTTCGAGTATCTGCTCTCTAAATTGACCTATAAAAGTCAAACTTCGTATGTACGGTTAATTAGTGGTCAAAATATAACCAATGAAATTGGAGTCAAATCCACCAGAAAGTAATTCATAATGGCGGATGATCGAAATTTGAGTAGGCTTGAGAAGTCTCAAACAGTTAAAAGTTGAGAAATATGAGCTTCTGTGTTTTTTGGTGGACAAAAAATACTGTATATTTCACATTAAACTTTTCGTGTTCTTTTGAGAGGAATAAGATAGGGTTTTGGATTCGGTTATAGATGTATGGCTTTTAAATTTATTCATTTACTTTTTTAGCTGAGTTTTTAACTTGAAAACGATAGTTATTGCAGCCTACCTGATTTTTGATAATATTACCTTGTAATGTAAACGAACTTGAATTAAAAACTCGGCTCCAGTAATGTGGCATGGCTGCTTACATTATTTATATTCACTTGCGGTTCCTTTCGCTATAATTTGAGCGATTTTCATCCAGTCTCATTAGAGAGAAAAAAATTTCTTGATCGAGCTGACATAATTTTGCCCATCATTTACACATATTATGTGAAATGTAAAGATATGGAGATATTCCCTCCTCTCCACCCTCACTTATTCCTAAATAAATAGCCCGTAATAACTATCGTTTTCAATTGTGAACTCAACGAGAAAGAATACATTATATGTACTCGAATCTTATTTACTTTTCTTACCTGCATTTTTTGTCGTACATAATCATATGAAAAAATTGCTGACGTTGCATTTTGCGAATTTTTCAGGAATCCTTGATAAAGTAAAACTTTACTTTGACATCAAAGATGATTATGCGGGATTACTACAGACAGCTTTTGTCTTGAGTTACATGTTGTTTGCTCCAATATTCGGATACCTTGGAGATCGTTACAATAGAAGATACATTATGGCCTTTGGCGTTTTCCTTTGGTCGTTAACTACAATGGCTGGTTCTTTTATGACTGTGAGTGTGGCTTTGGTATACGATGTTATTAAATTGTTTTAAAAATTTCATATCATTTTTATTTTTATTTTTTAGTCTTACGGATGGTTCCTTTTCTTTCGCATGATGGTGGGTTTCGGTGAAGCGAGTTATTCGACTGTAGCACCGACCATAATAAGCGATCTTTTTGCCAAAAATTTACGTTCCAAGATGTTAGCCGCGTTTTATTTCGCCATACCTGTCGGAAGGTTAGTGGAGTTCGCTATAAATAACGTCAAAAATATGATGCTATAATGACTTCGCGTTAATTGAAGTCGAAGTAATCACAATGAATGTTTAATGCATGGAAAAAACTGGTTTTTCTTTGTGATCAAGTACAACCACTTGTTTAATTGTATTTTTCTGATTCACCATTACTTCATTGCGTTTGTGAAACGATACGTATATTTTTCACGATTTAATGATTTGATTTAATTTTTTCGCAGTGGATTGGGATATATCATCGGTTCGAAAACTGCTGATTTGTTGAAATCTTGGCAGTGGGGTTTGAGAATAACACCATTCGCCGGTGTGATCGCAGTATTGTTGATACTATTCGTTATGGAGGAACCTGAAAGGGGATTTAGTGAAGGAAGATCTCATATACACCCTACAACGTGGTCTAACGATATTAAAGCTTTAGTGAAAAAGTAAGCTTTGATACCTTGCGATTAGAATTTCATACTAGTGCGGTGGAAATAGGAAAAAAGAATCATTAAATTAAACAAATTGTTATGAAAGGTTTTTTTTTTTAATTTGTTCTATGGAAGGAGGAGGTGTGCTGTATCACCTATCAAAATTCTTTCCTCAACTACGTTCCGACTCTCCTATAATTCTTATTCAGGCGCCTTAGCTTCCTTAAAATGTGCTTTTCGCTTATATTTCTTCAGTGATTCAGTTTTACGAGAAACATCATAATAAAGTAATTATTTTACTGTAGAAATTGCAGTTTAAAAAAACATAAATTCTGGTAATATTATGCTTTGAAAATCTTAAATGGTAGTTTTAAATTTAAAAAAATATTTTAGTTACTTGAAAAAATTTATTTGTATAACTTATTAAATAATTATTTATAAATCAAAATAATAATATTAAAATTTATTAATAAAATTCTAGGAAACAAAAATTTAATTTAATATTTAAAAAATAAATTGTATTTAAAAAAGAATATATAAGGTTAATTGTAATTCATAGTTTTAAATGAAAATATTAAGCAAATATTATTATTATTATTTTTGAATAAATGTAGTATCCCACCCTGACAGTGGCGTGAAAAACCATCAGCAGTTAGGAACGCCAATTTAATAAATCATTAATTGAAAAAAAAAAAAACGACCGTCTTTGCTCTGTGGTAGGAGAGCCGATGGCCCAATATTTGGTTATTCTCAGACAGCAGGTACAAGTTGGTAATGCAGCTGGTCTATAGGGGTATCGCGTCGGGACGCGCGTGTGTTGTTATTTACGCAAGAAACACACATTATGAAAAATCTCACGTGGGATTGGGGGATGGATGAGGTAGTTGACCCAAATCTATAGTATCAACTTTTTCTAAGCTGATAGCCAAGCTCGACAAGCTGATTATCCTCGTGTGGACGTACCTTTAGGAAGTTTCACCTAGGTCTGACATGGATAATAGTAAATCTGAAGCGTTTCTCATAAGAACAGTTGCATATTACTTGTATACGCGTATTTTGAATTTTTCTTACCACTCTAATGGTTCCTAAAATGCTATGTTCAAATGGGTTTCAAAAAGCTCGCGCATGCATCTCTAGCTCTTTACATAAGACCGGGTCTCAGAATGTCTGTTTGGTATCTACAAGGATAATGGCATATATATGTATAATTGTATATAGATATAATTTTAGTCATAGTGGTGCCCCTTTTAAGCATACGAAGTCATTGTGGTGCCCGTTTTTAACGTTCTGGTGCCCAAATCGGGCGCCACAAGGTTTTTAAGCTAAAAACTATCAGAAAATGATCGTCTCACCCCTCTGGGTCCACAGGTGAAGTTTTAGAGGTGGGCATCATAATGACTATATTTATACATTAAAAATTAAACCCCTTATAAATACTAGAGTTTATGGTATATATACCTTGTGGTGCCCGATATGGAATCCTCAAAAGACACTTTCTTTGTGGTGCCCGGCATATGGCTGGGCGCCTCATAGTTCAAAATATACAAGGGCACCACAAGATATTGAATACGTATATAAATATATATATGCTACTATCCTTGTCAGGCCCTAGACCGTAGATATCAAATAGACGTTCAGAGACCCGGCCTTATCTAAAGAGCTAAAGATGCTCGTGCTTGAACATAGCATATTAGGAACCTTTAGAGGGGTAAGAAAAATTCAAAATTCACGAATACAAATGATATGCAATGGTTCTTATAAGATACACTTCAGATTTACTACTATCCTTATCAGGCCCGGGTGGGTCTACCCAAGATAGCACCATATCCAGGGCTTCCCAACGTTTGTATAAAACTGAAAGCTATATACGTTCAAATATACACACAAAACGTTGCGAGACCCGAAAGGGGTCTCGCAACGTCGGATCGGGTCTCGGAAGGATAGTAGCATTTCCATAAACGGGCTTACCTTTACCGTAGTATACCTATATCTATATATAGATATACGGGTACCATAATGAGACTTGAATGTTATTTAGCATACTTAAAATATTGTATACAACGATTAATTTTTTTAATTAGTTGCGTAATTCTACCGCACTATATAGGTGTTTTGTGAAACATTTACCATCACTAATGAGGATAACTTTTGCAGCAAAAGTTTCATGCTATCTACTGGCGGTTTTACGTGCGTAGCTTTCGTAACCGGAGCTCTAGCATGGTGGGGTCCTACATTCATTCACGCCGGTCAACGGTTGCAACCAGGCAACGCCGATGTAGATCAGCATACGTAAGAATGCATTTTAATATGTTTAATCGAATCGCCGTGATGGCTATTTTACAGGCTTTCAAGGCGAACGAAAGGCCCACCTTTGACTAATGTGCATATAAAAACGTGTTTATAGCGTAGCAAATATTTTCGGAATATTGACCATGTGTTCAGGCTTAATAGGAGTGCCATTAGGTATGTGGCTCTCGCAACGTCTAAAAAGAGAATACCAAAAAGCAGACCCTTTAATATGCGCTACCGGGCTATTAATTAGCGCCCCTTTGTTATTCTTGGCGTCGTGGACGGCGAGTTACAATATAGTCATTTGTTACACTTTAGTATTCATCGGGGAGGTATTCTTGAATCTAAATTGGTCCATCGTCGCGGATATATTATTGGTAAGAATATAGAATTTATTTATTGTGTATTCATACGGCCGTGTTTTTTTTGTTTGTTTTGTTTTATATACAGAATCTCTGCTATATTTGGAGTTATAACTGTTTTATCTGGAATATCTGGAGTATTAGCCGGAGTATTCGCGTCGAATTTATTGCGCCCTATTTGGCCACGCGTTGATCCGCTTATTTGCGGCGGGGGTTTGGTCGGTAGCGCGTTGTTACTGGTGGTTGTTTTATTTGTCGCTTCGAAAAATTCTTTTGTTACCTATGTGCTCATATTTTTGGCTGAATTTCTATTGAGTTTAAACTGGTCGGTAGCCACTGACGTTACCTTGGTAAGGACCTATTCTGATAATTACCTCTTAGTCTTTCTGTTCCTTTTGCGGTGGCGGTTCTCTAGCAAGTGGTTTGCTTAGTTTCCTACTATCGCGATTTTGTAATGGGTTGGTTTTAGATTTTGATTAGCGTTGTTTAATTTTTATTTTCATTAGTTGGCCGTTAGGGCGTTACTCATGTTTTGCATGGTGTTTGGTAGATGTTGCTGTAGTATTCTATTCGTATTATGTTTTTATTTAAGTAATTAGAAAGAGATATCGCATATTCTTGAGATGATTGAGGACTGCAGGGGTACCTGGTTGAAATATATTTTTAAATAATTAAACTGTGTAAAAAAGAAGTGAAAATAATTGAATGCCTGCGTTCACGTGTTCCTTTTAGAAATATAATGAAGGAAAAGCCCTTCATAGTTAAATAGTTTCAACATTGAAATACCACATTACAATTAGTATTTTCAAAACCTACTAAATCACATCCATGTCGATCTAACAATGAGACAGTAAAGTCGAACCAACTTTTTAGATAGGAGCGAGTGAACCAGCTTTGTATGGGAACTTGAAGTTCCAACTTCTATTTATTTTTTTCATATTTCATATTAGAAAAGTAAACATTTCAGTTCTCCGATACCCCATCGTCTTCAAAAATTTGACTTGTAGCCATTTCGTGCCAATACTTGGGTAGTAGGTGGGTACTATTTAGGAACATCTCTTCCAAAAATTTTGGTACCCAACTTCATCCTATTGTTAAGGGGGCTACCCACTTCAGATGAAAAACGAATACAAATTTTTCTTACAAATTGATAGATTTGAACAATTTTTTCCTGTGTTGTAGATCAAAGTGAAAGACATTACAGAAAAAAACAAAGCCCCTTTCCCCCATCCCCCTCCATAATGAAGTTTTTCAGTTTTATTTTTGGTGTCTGTGTTAATGGTTTGGTGTAAAAGTAAACCCGGAATTTTAGTATCTGCACTTAGTGCTGATTGTGACATTGCATATTGCACATTGGCAGTACGTAAGTTCTACTCCCTTTCTCCCTCCCTCCCTCCATTCAAATATTTTCAGTTTTCAAATTTATTTAAGTTTAAAAATTTTTGAAATAATTAATTTTTCATACATTGTATTTTTTTTTTGCAAGTACAGCACGATAATGAAAATGAAAACTTTCATTATTTAATGTGAAATTTAGTAATGCTTTTAATCAATCCCCCTCCCCCAATATTCAAAAATCATAGAGCATGTTACCTTTATACGAGGAACACTATCAGTTTCTATTTTCTACTCCCTCTGCCCTTCAGAAATATATTCAGGGGCCATTGTGTACTGAGGTTGGAAAATCCTTGCGTATCCCATTCTAAAACAATTATTACTTGAATTTAAATTTGGAATATGTTGTATTTTTTACACGTACTAATTACAAGTCTGTATTTATTAAATTCAAGCTATTTGGGCCCCTTTAGGTTTCCCTCAAATTTTGCTTCATTCTCCATTTTGAGTTTATTTCGATCTAAACTTCAGAGGTCATGTTGTTATTGAATTTGGTCTTTAATACGAAATTTGAGCTTTCGGAATTCTCCAATATATTTCCCCCATGTACCTCTACCAAAAAGGGTGAAATATTTATATGCTTTACTTTGAGTTAAGTGTATCGTATGAAACTATAATCAAAACCTGTCGAATTTTAGTTCATGTCCGGCCTGGTCGTATAGTGATGACAATAACTCCTCAAAATGTACTCAGGAATTTTGAAGGTTTTCGATACCTTTCCATTCGCTCTAAAAAATAAGGGTGAAGGGAGTGGTAAAATATGCATGTATGTAAATAAAAATAATTGAGATTAATTTTATGATCGCAAATTGTCTGCAGCATGAAGATGAGATCCTCACCTTCTCTTGGCGGCTTAAAGAAAAGCATTTAAAGAATGTGTCGATAAATACGTAGAATGACTGATAAATAGAGCGTGTGAATTGCAGCATCGTATTTCTCAGCTGACTGAACGCGTGGATGTGTAATATGTTGCGCATAGAAGAATTAGATAGGCGGCTTAAGTTTTGTTTCTTATGCTTGCTCAACAAATATTTGTAGCTTAACGGCATTTCGTAAATACTACATTTTCGTAGTTTATTACGTCTGTGCAGTGTTATGCGAAAGCGAAAATGTTTATCTATAGCCGTGCCTTATCTACTTCGTTGTTTATTACGTATTGATGTTTGTTAAATTTCAATGTTGCTACGGAATTTGCCGCTTGCATGGGCTTTACTACGTAGACCTTCGACCATATATATACCACGTAGTATATATATATGGTCGAAGACGTAGACAGAATGTTCACGTTGATAAGAACTACTATCCGAATAAAATTATCTGGTAGTTTTCAAATCATGCGATGAGTCTCGGTTTTGATTTTTGAACGTCATATTTAGTTTCGAAAGCCTATCACTGTATTTAGCAGTGGCGGATTTAAAGGAAAATGTCAACTGGGCAAATGGGCTGTAAAGGGCCCCAACAAATGAACGATCTTTCTTCTTTGCTCGTCGCAATAAACAACATTCATTGGTTTAAAAAAAAAAAAAAAAAAAAAAACGTAAGCAGCCATGCCGCATTACTGGAGCTGAGTTTTTAACTGGGGCTTGTTCACATTTACAAATAAAATTGCTAACCTCTTCTCGTCTACAGACCACGCCCAATACAAAGTCTAAAAATCCTTACTCTATCCCTTTCAAAATCACTTACGAATTTCAACTTGAAACAAATGTAGTACTACTTGCCGTGCAATAATCATATGAATCCATATTTCTCAAATTATAGGCTCCTCAAATCATCCTCAATTTTTTACTATCCCCATTCGAGATTCATTTTGACCCAAATTTAAGAGCTCATATTCTGGTCATCAGCTAACCTTACATACAAATTTTGACCATTCTAGGTGGATTCGGCGAAGTGATATAGAAGATTCGTGAAATTTCCTGCAGTATTTCCCCTCCTCCCCTCCAGCAACAGGTATGAAGGTGAATTGGGAATACAGTATGCTTCTTGTTCCCCAATAATCATATACATTCATTTTAATTTCATTTTTACAAATTTGAGGATCCTCAAGCTCTACTCAAACTTTGATAACTCACCATTTTGGATCCATTTTGATGCAAATCCAAGGGGCCATATTCTACTATTAAACTAACCTTTCACATAAAGTTTGACTTAGCAATAATAATTTTGAGCACATATTTCTCAAATTACAACTACTTGAGGTTCATGAAATTACCTTCAAGTTGTTAGGATCCACCATTTGACATCTATTTTGATTCAAATTGAAGAGGTCATATTCTCGTCATGAACGCACGAAAGTTGACCTTTCTAGGTCGATTTGATGATGACGCGATATGGAAGATTCATGAAATTTCTTACATTAATTTCCCCTCCAAAAGACTTGGTAGGCTGTAACAGCTATCGTTTCCAAATTAAAAACTCACCAAAAAAATAAAATAAAATAGGTAATTGAAAGTATGCATGGGCACTGGGTACCACGAAGAAAATAATGACCAAGTAAATACCTACATTAGAATTAATCACTTTTAAAACCGAGTCTGGTCTTTCTCTCCGCCGCAAATATGTACGTTCAGTTATTCAGGGGTTCCTTTCAGCCGGGTGCCCTCATTTGCCGACCGGTAAATCCGCCACTGGTAGTGTAATTATTAGCATTTAAATTCAAAAAAATCCCCCGATTTCGAACATATTTGAAAAATGTAATTATATCAATGTGGTAACTCGATAAATTTATTGGAATAGAAAGTTCGATCGTAGAAGTGTAAAAGGGTTACGAACTAATGCTCCAGTTTTAATTGTATAGTCTTATTTTTGTAAATAATTATGTATTTATTTTGAAACTGGGCACATTACGAAGAACTGTATTTCATTTTTTTTTTCAGTACGTGGTATCGCCGAATAGAAGATCAACAGCAGAAGCTTTGCAAATTTTGGTATCTCACGCTTTAGGAGATGCTGGAAGTCCTTATTTAATAGGATTGGTGAGGAAATTTTTTATTTGGCGTAATTTCTGGTTTGTACGAACGTTTGGTTAACCTAAATTCCCTCATAGTTATCAGAATTTTTCAAAGGAACGTTGAAGCATGGAGCTATAACTATAGCATTGTCAACGATGAATTCTAGTGAACCGACTGTACCTACTCACGCGATAGGTTTAAGTCCAGAGGTCGAGTTTCGAAGTTTGCAGTATGCTTTGTTTACCACCTGTTTCGTGGAAATTCTAGGCGGTTTATTTTTCTTATTGACTTCGGTGTATGTTGTGCAAGATAAAGAGGCCGCCGAACAACAATTAGAAGGTAATTTAAGTTTTTTAGTGAAAATGTTTTTTTTTTTTCTTATGATGAAAAAATATACGTGTAATCATTCCAGTACACAGGGTGTCCAAATTTTGACTGTAAGTGTTGAAAGATGACGTTGCTCACTGAAAGGTGCTGTAGCCGCCCCAAAAAATTGGATTTATAAAAAGTACAAGTTATGAGTTTGAAGCCAAACGTGTGAATATTATATTCCTAGTTGCCTACCTTCTCAGTTATTTTAAATTAAATTCATTTTGTAATTTTTCAAAAAAATTTTACGCGTCGTGAAGATAGGTGGGTATCAACTAGTGTTCGAACCACGTTTTCTTTCAGCTCGCCCCTCCATCTCCCCAGAAAAAAGTTCTGGTTGCTCCAATGCATGTATGCGGGTAGTGTGCTCTCGAAATTGAAGGAGTTTTGAGAACATTTTGAATTGCAGCATTTATGTATCCTTAATCCATTATAATGGCTCTTAAAGTTTCACAAAAAATTAGAGAAGCTTTTTCCTTAAGATAGTAGAAATTTTTCACCCACTTTCAAGTATGAGACCTTCAATTTTGAGAATAGGCTACATATTTATTTCAAGTTTTTTATCGAGTTATATCACTAGTTCACTGACCCACTAGTTTTTGGATGGAAATATGGACACTCTGCATAAACGTATAATATGATCACTTGATAGTAGTTGATGCTTTTCATAACAATTTTTCAAAACTATCTTGAATTTTTTTCAAAGGCGAAGTAAACCCAGTCGCCAACAGTGATATATATTCCGATATATCGGATGCGGAAACGAGTAGACACTCGTAATACGTTGAATCTTCTTCCAAATGAAACTGAAAAAAAGACTGCGGCGGTCAGAAAAGATGTAGATAAGATTGAATGGTTTTTCGGCGCTTCCTCGAAGAGTTATGGATGTTAACACAATATAAAAGTGATTCCGTTCAAACATGTGTAGATCCTGGCAACGAATGTAGCCTTTGTGATATATTTTAATTTTTTTAATTTAATATTTATATAAATTCGCGTGTTAATTTTTTTTTTATGTTATTTGTTTGTTTATTTATTTATTTTTTTTTTTATTAGCAAAGACTTGAATAATGGTTATAGTACATAATTACCCAGTTTATTCTTTGTAATTATGTTAGTTTGTTTCGCGAGCATATTTATAAGCAAAGTACAATCATAATTTCATAATCTTTGTGGTAGTTTTGAGAACTGTGTAAAAGATGTCTCGTCTTTTGTGGTTTGACTGCGTTGTGAAAAGTTGAACGAGATAAAGATCTGAATCCCTAAATGCAAACTACCGTCCATTTCCAGTTCACTTTTCGTTGAGTTCCTGAACGAGGATGTTTTGACTATTGTTTCACCTATGTCTTCTGTTGTCCTCCTTTTTTCATTTCTTTTTTTTTTTATACATATCTTGTATTATGTGCGCAAGTGTAATCAGCTTTTTGTTACCTATTTTATCGTAGTTTTATAGGTATTAATTATTACGTATTTTAATGTTCCTGATGTCGGGTAATCGATGGATCCTTGATGTCTCGATGAATTAGAAAATGTAAATTAACGCGTGGTATCGTCTACTTTAATTATTTAAAAAAAAGTATAAGAATAAAGTAAGGTAAATTTTTACCTCTTGAAGTCGTAGAATTTATCTACTTGAAATATATTGGAAGTAATTCCAACGAAAATAATTTATTATGCTGAATAATTCAATTTATAACTAAAATGTTAATAATTTACCAATGCCCGCCATTGAAATTGAATTATTAGTTGACTTTTATGTATGTGTAGTGAGTGTGCGTTGTCCGGTTTTATTTTATAAGTTAACAAATGATATTATAATTTGATATTTTTTGGGTTGTTGTAAGGTGAAATACTTATGTCGTTTGTGCTCGGGGTTGAAAAATCTTACTTAGAGTTAACTTCTAAGTAGTTGAAAATATATCTGAGCTAATAACAATGTGTGCCAGGATCATTCTTATTCATGACTACTACTACATTTTATGCGAAGTTTTCTCATATATTAATTTAAAATTTGAATAAAACTAGGTAATTTTAAAGGTTACATGAGGGTATATTTTTAATTGTGTGATTTTTCTGTAAATTCGGTACAAATTAGTCTAATTATTGAAAGTTATCAAATTCATCGACGAAATCAAATGTATAGGCCATTTATTTTAGGTTAAGAAATGATTTGTTGATTGTATTCGTGTTTGAATAATTGCAGTAATATAGCATTTATTAATCTCGATTAAGCAACTCGTATGAAAAATTTTATTCAAGTTTATTACCTTCGTGACGCATTTTAAAATTTTTTTTTTATAAAATATTCATTTTCTACACTTATTATTATTATTATTTTTTTTTTTTTTGTCAATTTCGTAATATCTTTTCGTGGCGCGAAATATGAGTTCTTCAGTTGAATTTATTTTTTATTTTTTTAAGCGGATTAAGTAATGTTATATCACCGTTAAATTACTACATTCACTAAGATATGCCATTCGAAAGTAATGAGTTTGAATTCAGCATAGCTATGTGGTTAAATGTTGGTATGTATACGGCTAATTTTCGTTTTTTTTTTTTTTTTTCGTTCATAAATTAATTATTGTTACTTAATGTGACGTATTTGTTGACAATTTTAAAATATACTTTTTCCTTGAATTAGCTGCTGTCGTTTGAATCATGATTATGTAAACCTCCTTGAGGAATTGATGTGAAGGTACTTCATTGCTTGAGAAGAAAATTATGTGCTTTCGGGTTAGTGACTCTTGCACAGACCCAACTGCGCTTAAGATGACGTGTTAAATTCCGCTTCTGAGTGAAAGTGGTGTTGACACTCAGTACAAATAAATGTATCAACGGACGTTTTTTTTTTTAAATAGCAGTTGAACGGACGCAAACATTGAAAAGATGACACTTCAAAGAATGTTTTTGCGTGAATCATAATATTGTATCAACAGTATCAAACTGAATGTATGCTTATAAGTTATCACCTTATCACACACTTATCAACATTTCGAATGAAAAAAAAAAAACAAGTTGTACGACAAGTCCCGAATGCTTCCCGAAGTGTTCCGAAACTTTTCTTATCAGTAATGTAATTCGAGAATCACATTATTGTAAAGGAAAACTATTTCAAAACTCTCCTTGTTTTATTTTAAACCTTACTTTTTCACCGAAAGCAGAGTTCAAAATGACAGGCTTCGGTCTCTATGTTTAATTTTTGATTCATGATTGTAACGATGTAGCTGATAATTTTCTTTAGCTTCTGCATTAGGCGTACATGTATTTAAAAAAACATTCCAAAACACATTATTGCTGTAAAGGAAGTAAATGATGACATATTCGCGAATGGAGATCGTTGAGAGTACAACTGAACAGGGTAAACGCCTTCCGCAGAAAAAGTATTACAGACAACGAGCTCATTCTAATCCTACCGCCGACCATATTGTTGATTAGTGAGTAATTTAGATGAAATATCTCATTTGTTGGAAAATTTCACGAAATGTAATTTTTTACATAGCCCTGTGAAACCAGAGTTGATGAACTGGCAGGAATTGTATCCATTGTATTCGAATAAAGATGTGGAATTTCTTGATATTGGTTGTGGGTACGGAGGATTATTAGGTATTTTTCATATTCATCAATGAAAAATTATGTACCGTGTGTTTTTTTTAATTTTTTCATTATATTTTATTTATTCAGTTACTTTATCACCAATGTTTCCTGAAAATTTGATACTGGGATTTGAAATTCGTGTGAAAGTATCAGAATACGTGATTAATCGTATTGAAGCTCTGCGTGACAATAATCCTAATCAGTATCAAAATATTGCATGCTTACGCACTAATGCAATGAAATATTTACCAAATTATTTCAGAAAAGGACAGGTTAGAAATAAATGAACTCATCATTATTAATTTTTTATCGTAGTTAATATGAATAATATTTTTATTTTTTTCATCTGATTTTACAGCTTAAAAAAATGTTTTTCTTGTATCCCGATCCACATTTCAAAAAATCTAAACATAAATGGAGAATAATAAATGAAACTCTTTTAGCTGAATATGCATATGTTCTAGCTGAGCAGGTAAGATGATATTTCTCAGAAAAGTGATTTGTGAAGTTTTTACAAAACTGCTAAAATTCATTTTGTAGGGCTTAGTTTATACTATTACTGATGTAAAAGAACTTCACGAATGGATGGTGAAACATTTCACTCAGCATCCTCTATTTACTGGAGTTTCCGATGAAGATCTGGTTTGATAAACTTCATTTATATTTTCTTCATGTTTAAAATACTTATTTATATTATAATTTCTATTATATTTTGTAGGAAAAAGACCCCATTGTTTCTGTGATTGGAGATTGTTCTGAAGAAGGCAAAAAAGTTACTCGAAATAATGGTAGTAAATTTACGGCTGTGTTTAGGCGAATTCCAGATCCAGTTTGTTATCAGAAACAAGATTAATTTTTTAAAATTTTTGTTTTGTGTTATTACAGCGTTTCAGTTTGATTATTTATTTACTTTTTCTGTTGAATTGGTTTTGGATTAAACCTATATTTGCCTTTCTTTTTACTAGCTCTCAATTTTCGTTTTTTCCATGCAGGGTAATGTTGTTCGACGAATTTCACAATTGTACGTTTAGCAAATTTGAGTCTTATTTCGTATAATTTCTTTTGTCTTTCTTCCTCAAGATAGTCTTCTTTTTCTTTCATCAGTTGATAATATACTATTTTCTGAGACGCACAAGCGTTCTAAAAATGAAAAGAATAATTTAATTATACCAAAATTACAACCGAAATGTTTAAAGTAAGCATAGCTACTTTGAAGTCTTCCAATTCTTTTTTTTCTATCTCCTTTACGTTTTGAATGAATTCCATTTCATTTTGTTGTTCTATCATTTCTGTGTCGTATCTCAGAAGTGTTTCGCTAAGGATTTCTTTCGTTGCCAACCTAATGTGTAGTAAAGAATGATGTCAAGGTATTTAAGAGATTTTTAATGTGTATAACAAAATTTAACTTATTAAATTGGATAGTAACCATTCGCTTCGTTTATCTTTTTCTTGAAGCGTGTGATTTAATCGCGAATTTTCAAAATGCAGAGTTGTCTTCGAAATTATCTCCTCCAACTTTTCCTTGGTATTTTTCAATTCTTTTTCATTTAAGGAAATTTTATGATCATGAATGAGCCTGGAAATGAATGTTTTATATTTGTGAAATATTATTTTTTTAAATGTTATTTTAAATTAAGAATCATTATACTTCTCTTTCGACAATACTTCGTGGTGTTGTTGCTGTTGTTGAATAATTAAAGAGCAATTTTCTAAAATCATGTTATTTTTGAATGTCAATTCCTTAGCAGTATATTCGCTTAATTTTTGATATCTTTCGTTAATCTCATCTTCCTTCTTTTTTCTCTTGCTCAACTTGGAATTTAATTTATTGACAATTTCTTCCGTATTTTGAGATTCTTTGGTTTGAATAATCTCCAGTAAATTTTCGATTTCATTCGTGACTTCGTTCGTTGATGAGGGGAACTGTTAATAGAAAGAAAATATGTCACATATGATTATGAATTTAATTTAAATATGAGAATTTATAATTTTGGTATTTACTAGGCTTTTGATTTGACTTAAACATTTCTCTATTAGCGTTGAAGAACTTACACATGCCATTTCAGTTTTGATTTTATTTT
The DNA here is from genome assembly GCA_009761765.1 of Phenacoccus solenopsis. Lineage (NCBI taxonomy): Eukaryota > Metazoa > Arthropoda > Insecta > Hemiptera > Pseudococcidae > Phenacoccus > Phenacoccus solenopsis. The sequence goes on from CM019753.1 coordinate 32,977,440, forward strand.
TTAACGTGTAAATTAGGTTGTAGGTATATTTGTTTATGTTAAACTACTCGTGACTTATTGATCAAACATACATGCGACATTGGACATTCAACGACTTGATGTGGAAATGGAGATAAATATGTAACAAAAATTTAGAATGAAAATTGAACCTGTTTCAACTGCAAGTGCAAGCTACAAGAAATTGAAAAAACTTGTAAAAAATTTCATGCAGAGAAAAATCAAGAATGTCTCCATTTTAAAATTTTAATTTCATTCGTCGTTTTCCCGCGAAAAGTCAAAAAATAAACCTGACGTATAGGATATGGCGTTGTTAGATAGCGAATTCCTTTTTCTTATCACATGCCCGCTAATGTTGAACGAAGCACTGATAACGAAAAATATGATTTAAAAATGTTGCAATAAATTTTTTGCAACTTTATTATTTTGTATTTAAACATTTTCATTATTTATGCAGTTAGTATTATAGGAAATTTTCATCATGGTAAGTACCATCTTCGTAATTATGACATTACCGTAAAATTGACATAAAATTTTACCGGGGTATAGATGCAATTTGTTACTTTTTTGTAGATGAAACTACTACCATTTAGATCTTTTCAAAATATCTTGAAAAGTCACTTTCACAGCAGTACTGTACGATGCTTGCCTTTGGTACCAATTGTCGTGGAGCAAACTGGTCGAGGAGAAAGAGCATACGATATTTACTCTAGACTCTTGAAAGAAAGAATTATATGTTTAATGGGACCGGTTGGTTTTTCGCTTTTTTCTTTAGTTGTGCTTGTTTTGTCACATAACGAATGATTTTTTCTAGATCAACGATGATGTATCATCTCTCGTTGTCGCACAATTACTTTTTTTACAATCAGAGAGTAGCAAGAAACCTGTACATATGTATATAAATAGGTTCGTATAATTATTCAACTGTAACAATAGACTTTTTCATTTGAATGGTAATTTTATTTTACTCCCTTAGCCCTGGAGGAAGCGTGACTGCTGGCTTGGGCATTTACGACACTATGCAATATATCTTACCCCCAGTCGCTACGTGGTGTGTCGGTCAAGCCTGTAGTATGGCGAGTTTATTATTAGCAGCAGGTGAACCTGGAATGCGGCATTCTCTACCGAACGCTCGTATAATGATACATCAGCCGTCTGGAGGTGTTCAAGGACAAGCCACAGATATACAAATTCAAGCCGAAGAAATTTTAAAATTGAAAAAGCAACTGAATAATTTATATGTTAAACATACCAAAAGAAATTTAACAGAAATAGGTTAGTATATTATAGCTGTAAAAGCGAAATCCCTTTTCCTTACTGAAAATTGATGAATATAAATTTTCTTTTTAGAAAACAGCATGGAAAGAGATAAATTCTTATCACCTACCGAAGCTAAAGAATTCGGATTGATAGACAAAATTTTAGATCATCCTCCAAAATTCAATATTGAAGGAAATGATGATAAAGAGCCGGAAAAAACTTCCAAAGAAGAATAAAAATGCAACGTTATTTTCCCAACATTCTCCTTGTATTCATTCTACAAACTTTTGTTTTGTATAATTTTACCCATGATGATCTGCGTGATTCGAGAACATTCGATGATAATTTTTTCATTTGTCGAACTGCGGCGAAGTGCACGTAGATGTTTTATCGTACTATTAGTTTTGTTGATATGTATGTTTTCTTTATAATGAATAAAGAGTGGTTTTTGTATGATTATTATTATTATGATAAATAACTTTTTTGATGTTACGAACGAAGAAGTCATATTGATTAACATAGATAGATACTTCGATCGATATATATCAGAAAAAAAAATTAGCATCATTAAATATGAATAGGAGATATCTTTTCAAAAAGATAAATTATTTCAAATACAAATCCGCCATCACCCTAACCACTAAATCATTAAATTAAATTTATATTCATCGATGCATTTCATTAATTAAGAGCGTTCGACTGGTGAAATAATAACCTTGAACTCGGTCGAACAGTTTACTGTAACGAATGCAAGAACGGAAACTACATGCACGAAGCACGACGAACACTTGTAATGACTTTTTAATTCGATTGCGTTGTTCTTCCCCTCTTTCCAAACTTATAATATAAAATTCATGAAGAAAAAGGAAGAAAAACATCGTTGATATATGGTCTAAGGGGTTGCCCGTTATGACCATACTGGGACCTCCGACTCAGTAGCGTTAATGCGATTATTTTCTCAACTCGGCTAGGCCGAACCCTGGCCTTTTCCTATTACTGGTTACGGTCACCCTCCTCATCGTCACCACCTTTACCATTACAGCCTCTACCGTTTTATCTAATTTATGAATCTCTTCCTTTACGTATCCGTGTAGTCGAGTTATTTGAGTCATTTTTAGTATTGATAAAAAAACGAAATTTCCTTTTTCTCCCTAGCAAAAAGCTCGCAAGCATAGAAATCTCTAACATTATTTTTCTACCAAAAATTCGAACCGTGTGTACCTGTATAAATGAAATAACCTATGCAAAAATTATATTTATTTACACGAAAAGAAATAACGAATTCAACTTGATAAAAAAAATAGTAATATTTAAACAGTTTCCATGGGTTTCTCGGTAGTTCTTTCTAGAAGCAACGCTTCGGCGTGTTTTTTCGCTTTTAAACGTAAATCAGCTATGCTTGAATTTTTCGACGCTAGTAATCTATCTTGGTGTAAAGCCGCCAGAGTTGCCAAGCTTAATGCTGAGTAATGAATATTTCCGGCATGATGGTGGTGATGATGATGGTGATGATGAGCAGCTACCACGGGTGAAGTGTGATTTCTTGGATAGAAAATACTACCTACGTTATCGCCTACAGGACTTTCTTCTTTATCACCATTTTTACGTATCGCTGCCGCAGCAGCGGCGGCTGCTGTCATCATCGCAGCATACTGTTCAAACAATGTTAATCAAATGAAAATATGTTCATTAATTCCCTCAAAGTAATCTAAGAGCATTTTACCTGATGAGCGGCGCTGATAAAAGCGCTATCAAACGCAGGAGGGCTAAATGGCAACGAACCGTTTGTAGCATTACATGCTACGTCGGCGTGATCGGTACTGGAGAAGGGGATTAAATTAGTAGACGCCGATAAGCGGTGATGTACAGAAGGCATGCTCATGTATGGAGCAATTCTACACGACGATGGTTCAATAGAAGAAGTTGTTGGATGAACGGTACTAGGGACTGCTGCTGAAGGAGGTCTGTTGGATAACTGCTGTGGTGGTTGTAGGTGATTTGTAATTAGGAGTCCTGTAGCTATAAAAATGATATTGTAGTTTTAGATCTTTCATTATTTATGCTAACAAAAAGATAGGTATATGTGTAAAACTGTGAACACAAATATGAATAACTCACCTTTGTGCATTTGACTTTCGTGTTTTCTACATTTTGCCCTTCGGTTTTGAAACCAAACCTAAGATAAAAATATTTAATAAGGCATTCGGCTGTAATAGCAATTAAATTAATTAGGCCTAATTATAATCAAATCTTTAAAAATAATTAACGCAAACTAATTAGATTTCCAGCAACGTATTCAATGAAAAAAATCATCATTTTGCCTCTGTAAGTCTATTATACTAGTTATTTCAGGCAATCACGTAAGACAAACCTGTACTCTGGCTTCGCTCAGTCCTAACCGCTGACTCAGTTCTTCTCTCATAAAAGCATCCGGATAATGTGTCTCGTCAAACAACCTTTCCAATTCATTGAGCTGTTCCAGGGTGAAATTAGTCCTACTCCGGCGCTGCTTACTACTTCCATTGGTGCTACTGGAATTACTCATTACAACAGTACTTCCATTGTCACTATTGCTGTTAACGCTAACAGATAATTCTCTGCTTTCTGTTCCGGAGTACGTAGAGGAAGGCAGAGATACGGTGGTTGTAAACATAAACTTAGCCACATCCGAAGTTCGAACGTAAGCACTGCTGGTGCGAACCACTGGTGGCGGAGACGGACTGATGGAACCATTGCTCGAAGTATTCGGCGAATGAGTATTCCTTTCGAAGGCAGTAACATGAGAATCAGTAGAGCTTGTTTCTTCTGGGTTAGTTGGTTTATCTGAGCGACGTCGTAATGTATGGTAATCTTTGCTCGAATGCCATTTACGTTTTATATCCGTTTCTTCGTCGGGCTTAGTTTCACCTAAAAGAAACATTTCAATGAGAATATCTATAAGAGTAAGATTTTGAGCTATTATAAAATGAAGGAATATTATTAAAATCAATATAAGAATACAAAATATGCTTTACTCCTTGGTAAAAATTGTAACTAAAAATCACAAATTTTGATAGGCTGTTGAGCAACAAAAAAGAAACGCCTAATTTCAAGGCACTTGTTATAAAATTTTCCGTTATCCATCAGGAAACTCTGAACAGTTCGAATATGTGAGGCTTAATGGTAACTAATTTGGCGAATGAATAAAATAATAAACTGATGAATAGGCACTTATTTATATGGATTTTATTAGTGATATATGCACGAGGGGATTCCCAGCCATTTTCTCGAACCCACTTTCCCGAATTAGGTACCATTTCTCCGAAAATGTTATCCCGAATCCCAATTTTCCGAATCCATTGTTCCCGAACAGAAAAATTTAAAAAAGTTACATTTTATTGGGTTAATATTGTACGACATTGTTCTAAGGTATTCTATTAACTCTTGTCCCTGGTATCCGGGAAATAAATATTTGGGAAATAGGCATTCGTGAAACAATATTTTCGAGATAACAGATTCGAAAAAATATGATTCGGGATAAGGGATAATTTTATTTAAGAAGCAGGTATTCGGGAAAATGTTCGGGAATTGCTGAGGGTAATTTTATTCTGCTTACTTCTGAATAGTTATGAGCCGAAAAATTATAATATACTGCTGAAAATGAATTTTTGTAATTATAAATTTACATCTTAACATTTTATTGTCTTTTTGCAGCAAATTCGAAAAATATTCCGATTGAAAATGAAATCCAAATAAAGTCACATGTATCAAACAAGCGTGTTATTCATATTCATATTCATTCTGTTCCTAAAGAATGTCTTTTGGTTTCTCCAAAAAAAAAAAAAAACATCCAACATGATCGACAAAGAACAGAATTTTTTCTCCATTTGTATTCCTCATAACGTGAAATAAAATTAGTCCCCCACTTATTGTATATAGTTTTACATGATTAGTGACTCTTCACAGAGCTGCAGATACGTAACCAATCCCGGATAGTCAAACACACCATCTGAAGGGCGAGGAGAAAGAGAAAAGGATATGTTGACCTGGGCTCTGATATTCTAAAAAGTCTCTAAGTTTTGCGCATTTTTAATTTTGATAAAATCTTTAAAAATTAAAAAAAAAAACAATTTTTAAGAACTTCAAAAAATGATTTATTTTTAGTCTGAAAATTGAAAAATATTTGAAAATGGAAAAAGTATAAAAAAAGAAAAAATTCCTAAAAATAAAAAAGTACTCAAAAATGAAAACAAAAGGAAAATGAAAAAATGTTCAATATGAGCATTGAGCATTGGCGCAACCAGAACTTTTTTTTTGATGAGGGGTAGAGCTAAACCAAGATAAAACAACTACATAATACTCTTAGTAATTAATTTTTGAAATTTCGAAGAATTTTTGGAGGACTATAGCCCTCTGGCCGCTCCTTGATTGCACCCATGAAAACGAGGTTAAACGAAATTTAAAAATATCTATTCCAAGATGATTTTACAGCATTTAAAAAATTTTCTTCTAGAGTATTCAACAACAACAACAACAACAACAAAAACGTTCTAGGAAACCCCAGGAAAAATTGATGTTTCCCGGGACACAATTATATGTTGCTCTTGAGGAGGAAAGTATGCTTCCCAAATGTAAATTCAATTCAAAACCATAAGTAGATGAATGTTGATATCTAATACGAGGTTTTTCCGAACCAGTATTTTCAATTTAGTTTATTTCTTAAGAAAACGTAAAATAAGTTTTATTTCAATTTTTACACGATAATGAAGAACAGTTAACGAAATATGTTGCAGGAAAATGAATATTTAGCTATACATTTTTTTCTTACGATTTATATTTTTTATGTTATTCGGTTCTGGCTCATTGTACGAATGGGCGAGCTTTACAGCTTATCTAAATTAATAATTTAAGAGTTATATTAGTTGTGATAATTTGCCAACGAATGAATGAAAAAGAGCAGACCTTAAATTACCTACATGAATGAATATTTCAAAAATTTTTCATTCTCTATCAGTAACAAATTTTTTGTTAAGAATTTCAAGTTTTTTATAAGTATTTTTAAAATCAATAATATGTAAGTGGATAATAGCGAGGTTAAATTTCGAGTTTTTTCTGAAAGTGGAAGAGGCAGGGGGATACAACAGTTACTAAATGAACTCAAAAAGATGTTACAAGAATTCCACATTTTAACTCAGTTTTTAGTCCTCTTCTCAAAATGAGATCCAAATTTTCAATCAAAAATTATAAAACTGAAAAAAAAAATTTGCAGCAGAAAATTTTTTTGTGGCTAAAAGTCATGCCTACTTTTTCCCTAAGCCTTGAATACTATATTTTTTACATTTATCTGTTTATCTATTTATTTTTTTATTTTTATTTTTTTATTTATAATGGCATCATTAATTATCAAAACTATTACGCCAGTTTCGCGTTTATATTTTGTTCAATAATTTTATCTTATGAAGGAATTCAAGAATTTTGTGTATAAGTTTATTAGGATCATCTATTATGACTCTCTTTAAGTTGTATCATGGTTGTATGAAGGAGCGAATACTTTTATAGTGTTCGCAATGATATAGAAAATATTGAGAATTTAAAGGACTTGATTGTTCAAATATTGAAAAATTTTTAGGCGACCATTTTTTAAAAACTTAATGAGTTTGATTCGACGTTCATTTTTTAGCAATAGCCCCAATCTTTGCTATTTTCAAAAATTAATGATAAATGAGTAATTCATCGGTTACAAATACCTACTGTACCAGTTAGATTTAAGTTTTTCACAGCTTAAGGGACACAAAACACTCCATTCTTACCATTTTATTTATATATATATGTATTTATTTATTTATTCATTCGCTCGTTTATTCATTTTATTTATTATCTGATTAATTTTATTACAAGAATTATGATTATTTAAATTAATTTGATTTATTTAAATCATTTCATTTATTTATTTATTTTCAGTCATCGTTCAGATGTTTACCATAAAAAAACTCGAATTTTGCGAATTCTCGCGATGTAAAAATCGAGCATATTTTCCTTTTTAGGTTTCAAAGAGCCTAAATCAAGTCAATAGACACAAGACCAATAAATTACTCATTTTTCGTTCATTTTTATAAAAATAGCAAAACAGTGGTGTTTTTCACACAAAAAAAAAAATTAAAGAGGCTTTCGTCCTCATAAATTTTGAAAAATTAATATCTAAAAACTTTTTCAGTTAGCAATAAAATATTTATAACTTTCAAATATAAGGTCATTTTTAATTGAGCGAAAATAATTTTATTTTTTATTTTTTTTATATTGAAAACTTCAACCCCCTTTTGGCGCGAACTTGTATCGGGAGAAATATGGAAATAAAGCCCTATAAATTTTAAAGTAGTTCACCCGAAAAATTCTAGTTCTATTTGCAGACATGGATTTCCAGTAAAAAACTATAAAAGTAAAAAATTGATAATTTTGTTCTATTTTTTAAGTGATCAAGGTTTTAGTCTTACAAAATGAAATTGTCATCTCCCCATATGAAATGCTCCACTTCATGGAGCTAGAATTTTGGGCCTAAATCCCTGAATACGCCTGTATGCATACCTAAATTTGTTATACTAAAAAACTAGTAAATATATGAGTGATATAGTTTTATTTGAAAATTGTAATAGTCATCATCGTGACATCATTTTAGCACCAGGGGCGTAACGAGGACATTTTTCAGGGGGGGGGGAGAAAACTAAAAATTGCCAAAAGAAATTCAAGTTCCCAATTTCAAACGTTGAACAATTATAAATTTCCCAACTTTTCAAAACCCTTGGGGGGAAACTCCCCCCCATCCCCCCCCTTAGTTACGCCCCTGTTTAGCACTTGAGTTTTTTTCATGTTTTCTTGGGACAGTTGGTGACTATATTATTGGGTTTATTTTAGTACTTTTTCTTCATTAATTTTTAGTTACTTCTGGGCCGCAGGAAATTCGAAGCTCGATGCCATGGCATTTTCATATGAGTATAGGAAACTCTTGGGGGGGAAGCTCCCCCCATCCCCCCCTTAGTTACGCCCCTGTTTAGCACTTGAGTTTTTTTCATGTTTTCTTGGGACAGTTGGTGACTATATTATTGGGTTTATTTTAGTACTTTTTCTTCATTAATTTTTAGTTACTTCTGGGCCGCAGGAAATTCGAAGCTCGATGCCATGGCATTTTCATATGAGTATAGGAAACATACAGAATAAATATTGGTTTGGTTGATAAAAAATAAAAAATTATGAATATTTAAAAAATAGATACGCATGTAATTAAGCAGACAGATCGATAGTAACACGAAACTTGAGATATAGCTTTTTAGAAAATATTTATAAGTGATCTGTAAAATGTATAAATGGACGATGTTTGTAAAATGCATCGCAAAAGATACAGAAATGAGAAACTTCCCAAACGAAAATTAACGATCGATGATTTACTGTAAGCATTGCATTTTCTATCGCTGCAATGTATGAACAAGAAAAGTTGAACATGGAAAAGATGTTAACTCATCAGCAAAATATAAAGCATTAGAAGACACAAAAAAGTTGTAGGCCAATGAAAAGTTCATAAACATAAGACTATGTAAAAGATGCATTTGGAGGAGGAAAATAAGGTCACTGTCCTGCAAATACGGTGGGATTAAGAACAAAACGGAAAATGTTCAATTATAATTTATGATTCGTTTCACAAATCATTCTAAAATAATCAAAATTTCACATTTCAGCTTCTTATTGGATTTAGAGAGTAACTGAATGTTTATCAAGAAAATTTATACAAATTTACAAAACTTTAATAATTTGTACAGGTTTCGAAATGATTTTTATGATTTTTAATAACTTTACAATTCTATTTCCAAGCGAGCAATAGCAGTTTTAGTTTCATAGCATTATCAATTTTCGTTACTATTAGATATTTCTAACTCGCAACCTATATTAGTGCGTTTCAACTTAAACTATTTATGAATTTTAGGTTCGTAATTTTCAATGTGTTATGTTCAAGTACTTTAACTGAAAAAAAAATTAATTAAAAAATTGGATCACAAAAAAAATTTAAGGCTGGCGCATCGATGTTGGAAAAATCACATTTCATTTAATATGGAAATTGCCCTACAACATAGAAAATTAGTTTAATTATAGAAAAATCGATTCATCAGAAAAAAACGTTTTTTTGAAACACATTTGGTGTAATTTGTCAATCTGAAAAATAAAAAATCGAAGTCGACAGTTTTTTTTACGCTGAATCAAATAAATCTAATAAACTTCTCTACCAAATCGTGCCTCTGACCTCAGTAGCAGTATATGGCACGAAAATGGAAAAAAGTAAAGTAAAGTAAATTTAAATGAACAATTGTAGATAATTTTTTTTTATCATATTTTTGATATGTAAATTTATATTTATGGTGTTTTTTAAAATGTAGATGCCGAACATTTTTGCAGATTATAAGCAGAAAAAATCCAAAAATTAATTAAATCGTTTCTCACTGTATTTTCAGATCACCCCTCAGGCCTCAACCCATAACAAAAGCAGTGACGTGTGGAATGGTGGGAGGGGCAAGATAGTGATTGTCCCATGCCCAAGTTTTTGAGATGGACTGGAAATTTAAATTTTAGATGACAAATTTTTCACAATTTTTTAATGGAATTTTTTTCTTAAAATTTTTTAATTTCATTATATTTAAGAAAAGAGAATCACAAAATTATTCTTGTCTAATGGACTACTTCTGGCTTTCCCTGGGCTTTATCAAGAGCTACATTCATTTGTCATGTTGAAAAAAAAAAAAATGAGTACCTAATCTATCACCTCATGTTATTTCCACTAATGGCTACTTTCATTCATTTTTGCTATTCAAGTATTCCGCAAAAATTTTATTTCGATATCTAAAACTTCGTAATGTAGGATGCATAGTATTTACTTAAAATCAGTTTTATACCATGTTTGATGGTTGAGGAAACGTGTTAATCAATGCATAAGCACACCGTTAATGATACAATATTTACGGCGTTTTATATAGGCAACTTATAAGCCATATTTAAAATGGTATTTTGTAACTTATCGCTCATTTTATTAAGATTTCAATTAAGATGTTTGCAGGTAGGTGATTACGCCACTACTCAGTATATTTACCCTTATATGGGTAGATGGCTCCATATAACGATTGCAAATTGTGACATGTTAGATATGAAGCTAATGATTAAAACTCATTGACTAATGTAAAGTAGCGAATCTATGAAAAACTGCTCATGCTGAAATCATCGATCTAATTTTTTTTTCTGCGTCATGTACAGCTTAGGGCTAGAGGCGCGTAAGAGAAAATTTTTTAAAACTATTTTATATTTAGAGAAGAGGGTAAAGTTTAGATGATTTGATTACATACATTGAACTGTTGTAAATTTTAAATTGCTGATTAGGCTGAAAAAATATGATTCCAGAAGTAAATTTCATGGATAATTTGATATTACTAACGATATGAGCATTTGATTTTATATAAGTATCTACTAAAATGATCATTGATCACTTCATAATGAAAAGTCCGATGCTGATAATTATGCCACTTTCACTGAAACTAAATGTTCGTCTTTTTCGTTCACAGATAAGAATGTCTCACAGTAAGTGGTCACAATTTTATTTTACTTTTTTTAAACTACTTCATAATTTTTAGATAATACGTTGTTCTTCTACTTTTATTAAATATTGTATAAAAAATAATTTTTTTGCAGCATACTTATTAATGTTTTTTTTTTTTTTTTTTTTTTTTAAATAAAACTGAATTTAAAATTTTCAATTTTTGTAATTTGTTATTAACCAGCATTAAAAATTTCAAAATTCAACAATTCCGACATCCTAACATGCGTTAAAATTATTTAATGAGCATTTTTCAAAAAGTTACGTAATTAACTTTACATGGTGGTAATTATGCCATTTCGGAGCGTTTTTTTTAAATGAGTATTATGATTATGACAAGAAAAAAGGATGAATAGACTTGGGTAGTTTTGTTTGTATAGGTGAAGGAACATACTTAATCTACCAGCAAAAAGTTTTTTCCACCCTACCTTCACCAAGAGTTCAAAAATTTCAAAACCTTCTATAGACACCTTTAGGCAATTTTTCAATCATATTAAAAGATGTTTCCTTTTTTTTTGGACGAAGATGAAACCGCAGTATACAGGGTGTTTGGGGAAACGTCTTGTTTCTTTTGCTGTGAATAGTCAACTATAGTGGAGTAAAAGTAGCGATGTTTGCCTATTCAATTGAAGGGGCTGAGATATATCGCCGAAATAAAAAAAAATCGGTTTAGGATAAAAATCTATTCTGAGAATTAATACCTCATGACTTATTAAATGAAAGGAACATGGGGATTGTATCAACGTGTAGAGCATGTAATGTATATAGTAGTACTGGTTTAAAAAATGCTGAATATAGATGTGGTAAGAAAGGAAAAATATTTTGAAACGAGTGCAAAAAAGTGTACGGAAAAATATCAGATTTTTTTTTCATGAATAATTTTTGAAATTACCTCATCGCAAATACTGCATTTAAAAATTGCTAAATAAATTAAAGTGCAACACTGCAACACTTTCAACACGGGATAGGTGCCCGCTGCACATCACTTACCTAATACATATCCAAATAACAAAATAGCAAATGTATCAAAAAATGTGTGGAAAAATACTATAATTTTGTAATTTTCCATGCATAATTTTGGAAATTACCACATCAAGTAGCCCAATTAAAAAATTTCCAAATAAATTTAAATACTCCCCTTCAACATAGGATAAGTGCCCACCAACACATTTGCCTACACGTATGCTGACTCCTTCAACGTGCAGCTGGTATCACCCATCCTTTTTCTCAGATACCTAGAACCTTTTCTATGCTTCTTCCACTAAAAATTTGAATATAAAAATACAACATTTTATGAAGTATTTATTTATAAGTAATTAGAAAAATTTAAAGCATATACGTAGGCTAGCATATAGGGGTGGACACCTACGCTATATGTTGAAGAGGTTGTACTCTAATTCATGTTATAGCAATTTTCAAATGGGGTATTTGATGGGGCGTTTTCAAAAGTTATCCATGAAAAATTAAAAAAAATTGATATTTTCTGCACATTTTTTTATACTTGTTTCAAAATATTTCTCTTTTTAACTTTTCTACATTCAGCATTTTTAAAGCAGTAATGCTACATCATATGCTCTACATGTTGACACAATCCCCATATTTTCATCATTAATAAGTCATGAGATATTAATTTCCAAAATAGGTCTTTATCCTACACCAATTTTTAGTTACGTCTTCAACTTTTTTATTTCAAAGCGATATATCCAAGTTTCTTCGATATTTTGAATAGGCAAACATCATTACTTTTACTTTATTACAGTCAGGCCTGAGCAGAGGGAGGAAAGGAGGGTTTCCCCCGAGCCCAAGTTTTTTTTGAGGGCCTGCGACTTGACGTCTTGAAACTGTCTTTACTATAATACCACCAACCTACGCAACCTTTTTTTTTTTGCTCTTATGACTTTTCCTCCTGGGCACGAATTTTTTCTGAACGATCCTGATTACAGTTGACTAAAATAAGGAATAAGAGTTTCGCAAAACACAGTGTATAATGCAATTATTATATTTAGAACTGACAGCTGCACCGATGAGGTCATTTCGTATATAATTGATTAAACTTATTAATTAATTTTACTCGATGATGATAAATAATATGTAACATTTTCCTACCTGCATAGAATGAATCACGCGGTAGGAACTGAGTTTGATACGGTAGACACGGAGATTTCAAATTACGCGAAGATAGTTCACTCGACGGTGCCTTGATTTCGACTATATCGTTATCGTTCGAGCTCGATTTAACGGTAATAGAATTACTATCTTTTTCATTACCGTTACTTTTCCTAGTCTCCAAGGGAATAGGCAACGACACTCTGTCGGCTTCACTTGTCTTTTCGTCTTTTTCGGTGCTTCTGCTCCTGTTTTCCTTATCGATACGGTGACTTTTATCGGACTCCGGATCTTTAAGAGAAGCACGCGGATATTTGGTTAAATCTTCCATTTGTCGAACGGAAGGCGAATTTCAATGACGAACGCGGTCGAAAATATGCACTAAAAACTGTAATTTTTATCTCTCGTTACCATTTCACGAGCTCGAGCATACGACGTAATTTGCACTGGTATCAGAAACGAAGTTGGCGGAATTAAATCGCGCATAAAATCGGCACTATACAAACGGAAATGAAATCTTGGCCGGAATCGTTAATGGTTACAGCCACCGAGCTCACTTAATAAAAAGAAAACATAAAAACCGATGAATATAATAAATAAACCGCAACAGCCAATAAACGAGTCGATGGCTGAATGGGCGTACCTGACTGCAGAAGGCGCCTGATTGGTAATCCCTGGATATTATACAACGCCTCCATTGGCTCCGGTCGTCCATTGTGAAGTTCCTCCTGCTTTTCGCACACAGTTTCCGCTCTTCCAGCTTTACGACGAGTTTACGCTATTTTAAGGCTCGTCGTCGGGTAAATTTTCAAAATTTTATCGCTTTAATAAATGATTATCCATTAATATAGCTGCGACGTTTCTTTTTTTTTTTTTCGTTATTACACTTTTTTTCTTTCAAAAATTAAGGCGCCTTGGAAGTCGTAAAAAAATCGAAGTTAATTTGCACAATGCGAGAAATGAAATTCCGTAGATGAAATAAACGCTGCGTGGATGCGGAGGTGGCGAAATGGTGGATTTTATTAGGTTTTTTTTTCAGGTGATAATATTCGAGCTTTTTCCTCTGTCGTCGCGGTTTTCTGTGTTAAGGTGAGGGTAGGGGATTGTAATCGATAGATGGTTCTTTTCGCGCCTAATTAAAACGTAATGAGGGTATGAATTTTGTTTCGTTGAAGGACTCATTCGTTTGAATTATTTATATTTGCATTTTCTTAACTCTCCTGCGGGTTCGCCAAAAGAAAGAGATGTGTTGTCAAGAATATTATATAAGAACTGGTATACTTTCATATGGATTGCATTTCCAAGAGTTGCTGCATTTTTTCTTGCAGCAGTTTGCTTTAATAATTGTTAAAATGTCAATTGAACAATTATGATCAGAATACTCGCAGTAGATATGATTTTTAATTCGGTATTTAGATGTTGTTTTATAAAGAAAGCAATAAAGAGAGAGATAATGACTGTATACTAAGTTACTACGTTGCATTAATATTAAAAAGAAACGTGAAGAAAAAAATAAATGGAAATGGAAAACACTTCAATTTAACTCAAATAGGTATAGATAGTGATATACCTATTATCTCTTCAAATATTTAGATATTTATGTTTATTATTTCTTTACTTTACTGGAGCTTTTCTATTACGAACAAGTATACACTGTATACTCAATTTATTGAAATTATTCTATTGGTAAGGAAGCAGCGGTGAATTTCTGATTCTATTTTAACTAAGATTTGAGGTACTAATGGACTAAGCACGTTTGAATAAAGAGGCGATATCATATTAAAGGTAAAGTAACTCCTGACCTTCAAGAATAGCTACTGCGTGGATGAATTAAAGTATGAAAACATGGTAAAGGAGTTTTCAATATTTTCAGGAAATTTTTTGATTTATAGCAAGATAAATAAGTTTCTTTTGTTTCATGTATACATCACTTATCACCAAATCATGTTCGGAAATTTACAGCGATCCAATTTATGATGTTCAAGAATGCCAAAGTCTTTGATGACTCTGCAAATGTAGATCGGCCACATCCTGTTTTTTTACATTTCTGCTATGAGCTGAAGAACCCAACTCAAGAAATATGTTATGGTAACCTAATAACATGCAGTACTCCACAATCCTATTCTAATCACTACGAAGAAATCATATACTTTACAAAAATATTTTATTTTGCTTGATGCAAGGAGCTCTCAAACTTTCAGGACATTTTATGATTTATAGAAAGATAAATAAGTTTTTTTTGTTTCAGGTTTTCATCATCTACAGGATTAGATACTGTGTTCCTGAATACGGATTCCAATTTATACATTTTAAAAATTTTAAAGCATTTCTTGGAATGGAAAACATCGATGATGCACACCCAGTATTATAATTCATTTCTGCTATAAGCCAAAAACAGCCATATCAGAATTGTGTTGTAACATAATTCTGACTTGACTTGTTTAGGTAATTAGGTTTGTAGCAGAAGTGGATTAACACTGGGTGTACAACGTCTATGTAAACCAGAGGCGTATTTAGGCATGGGCAGAGAGGGCAGCTGCCCATGGCGGCAAATTTTGGTTTTTCCAGCTGTTTTTTATATGTGAAATATATTATGACAACTTAAAAAAAAATCATGGTAGTCAGATGGATGAACTTATAACATATTCAAAAATCTGTTTAAAAAAAGATTATGAAAAATTGAAAATTATAGTAAAAATGAAAACTGTTTTTTTTTTCGGCTGAGTTTTTTCAACTTCAAAAAGATAGCTATATAATTTTTTTCACACCTAGCGCCGGCAAGTATTCCCATGAAATTCGCTCAAAATTTTGTGAGAGACTCTTCCTAAAAGTGCAAAAAAATCCTTTTTTGTTTTTTTCGATAAAATTCTGAGGGAGGCTGGAGAAAAGGTAAATAGCTCAAATTTTTATTTTTGATCTCATATAAAAAAGTGATTTACGGACACCAAAATATCCAAATTTCAGCTTCATAAATGCATTTAGAGGGAAAGTAAGAGCAGAAAACGGATTTTTGAGGAAGTTTTCAAGTCATAAAATTTCTTGAATCTTCCACATTTCCTCACCAAATCAATCTAAAAAGGTCAAACATTGTGTGAACGCTTAATTGGTGACCAGAATATGACCTTTTGAATTTGGGTCAAAATGGATACAAAATGGCAGATTATCAAAACTGGAGTAGAGCTTGAGGAACCTCAAATTAGAGGTAATGTAATTAATATTAATTCATTCGAATGTTGGGAATACGAAGTGTATTACATCCCAAATTTACTTTCACAGAGATATTGGAGGAGAGGAGACGAGGGGTTGACATTTTTTTATTGTGGTGTCATATGATAAAATGAGCCCAAGTGACTAACCTATTTTCATTCTAGCTTCCTACGTGCATTTAGAGAGGAATTAAAATTTGAAGATAATTTGAGGAAATCAAGTAGATATAATTTAAAAAATATGTGTTCATATACTTATAATACTTGTTGCATAGCAACAAACACTACATTTGTTCTAAATTAAAGTTCTCAAGTAGTTTTTGGAAAAGATACGACAGAGGTTTTCAAACTTGGTATTAGTATTGGTTGTGGCCTGTAGACATGAAGAACTTAGCAACATTATTTTCGAACCTGATCAAGCCTTAGTTGAAAACTCAGCTCTAGTAATGTGGCATGGCTGCTCACGTTTTTTTTTTTTTTTTTTTAAATCAAACTTGAAAGTTTGGGCTATATACCAAAACGAACGTTAAAAAAAATATTCTACATGAAAATTTTTTTTTTGGGGGGGAGGGGCGGCGGTGAAAATTTACTGCCTACAGGCGGCAAAATTCAAAGTCCGCCTCTGATGTAAACCAAACATAGAAGATGCGCACCCAGTGTTAATCCACTTCTGCAACAAACCTAAACCAGCCAAGTCAGAACTGTGTTACAACACAATTCTGATATGATTGTTTTTGGCCTATAGAAGAAATGAGAACTACTGGGTGTGCATCATTGATGTTTTACATTCCGAAGAAATGCTTTAAAATTTTTAAAGCGTATAAGTTATTGGAATCCATATTTAGGAACATGGTAATCTTGTAGGTGATGAAAACTTGAAACGACAGAAACATATTCATCTTTCTATAAGTCAAAGAATGTGTTTGAGAGCTCCTTGTATCAGGCAAGAGGAATGATTTCTGTACATTATGACTTTTTTATAGTCATTAAGATAGGATTGCGAGGAGTACCGGATGCTAGCAGCAGTGTTGTAGGAACAAACATACGTCTGTTCTTGTTCCTGTTCTTGTACCTAGAAAGATCCAGTCATTTGATCCTGTTCCTGACTCGTTCTTATTCGCAATGATTCAACTGTTCTCGTTCAATTCTTCGTTCTTTGAATTCTTTATAATCTCATTTTCGTTCCGTTCTTCGTTCTTTTAATCCTTTATAGTCTCGTTCTTCAATTATTATTATTATTATTATTATTATTTTTTTTTGATAACGTATTTAGTATTTATGTTGTTGAAATTGAAAATTAATTAAATGAAGCTAATTATTGAAAAAAATTACTTATATGGGTATAAGAAGCACATGCGAATTTTTTTCAATTTTTCATGTTCTTTTTCCCCTAATGATTTTTATTCATTTTTAACTTTCAAAAGAACGAAGAACAACCAAAAATTACATCGTTGCTTGAATTGGGGATACAGTATGCTTCATATTTTGCAATAATCACATAAGTTAATTTCGATTACAGTTTTACAAATTTGAGGCTCCTCAAGCTCTACTCAAATTTTGATAAACCGCCATTTTGGATCCATTTTGATGCAAATTCAAGGGGTCATATTCTAGTGCCAAACTAACGACACACGCAAAGTTCGACCTTTCTGGTGGATTTGGTGAAGAGATATGAAAAATTCAAGAAATTTCATGACTTAAAACTTCCTCAAAAAGCTGCTTTTCGCTTTAACTCCTCTCCAAATGCATTTATGAAGCTGAAATTTAGATATGTTGGTGTCCGTAAATCACTCATATGAGATCAAAAATGAAAAATTTGTGCAATTTGCCCTTTTCCAGCCTCTCTCAAAATTTGAGTGATGCGCCATTTTGACTTTTTTTAAAAAAATAAAAAAATTACTTTTGTTGCATTCTTAAGAAGAGTCTCTCAACAAGTTTTGAGCGAATTTCATGACTACCCGCAGGCGCTACGCGTGGAGGTAAATACGTATAATCCTATATGCTGTATACCAAAAAGCTGGACTTTTGCCAGGTGATTACAAATGGTCTGAACCCTGACCACTTCACAAATCGGGTAGGCTGTAACAACAACAACTATCGTTTTCGGGTTAAAAACATGTAAGTGTTGCATCCAACAAAACTTAAATCCGCCCCTGTTAAACATCTACCTAATTACAAATTTTTTTCCATTCAAAAAGAAACAAAATCTACAATTTTCAACTCTTGGTTTGCAGTTTCTATAGATTTCCTGTGACAAACCCCTTTTTAATGAGAGGGGATGGAATTGGATTTACCGTTAAAAATATAAGTACATGCAAAGGCCACAAATATACATAGAACTTAGCATAGGGACAGCAAATCAATATATTCAGCATTGTCTTTTTTCTCGAAAAACAAGGTTAAAGCTTGTTATTAAATTTTTGTCCAGTGCTGGCAAATCATGGCTTTCGGTTAGGTTCCTTTACGTAATGAATATTACAGAATGATATCGTAGAGTGGTATTAATTTTAAATTATTGATGAATTCTTGAACACCTATCAGGCTCGCATCCAACAGACGAATCACCGACAAAATCTCGGTGGACCGCGAAATATTTGGGCCGATCGAGGTAAAAATTGGACTACTTTAATTTCCAAACTTTGATAAAAAAAAAAAAACGTAAGCAGCCATGCCGCATTACTGGAGCTGAGTTTTTAACTGGGGCTTGTTTTGATTTAGTAATAACCTTGCTTAACCGTTCATCACTACAGGCCACACCCAATACCAAGTCTGAAAACCCCTACCCTATCCTTTCCAAAAACACTTAAGTAGTTCAATTTGGCACAAATGTAGTATTTCTTGCCATGAAATAATCATGTGAACACATATTTCTCAAATTATAACTATTTGAGGGTCCTCAAATTATCTTCAAATTTTGTAAATCCGCCATTTTGGATCCATTTTGACTCAAATTTAAGTGGTTATGTTCTGGTCACAAACTAATCCTACACACAAAGTTTGACCATTCTAGGCCGATTTGGTGATGAGATATGGAAGATTCATGAAATTTCCTGCAGCAATTTCCCCTCCAAAAGCCGTTTTTTGCTCTAACTCCCCTCCAAAATCACTGAGGAAGCTAAAATCAAAATACGTTTGTCACTTGGGCTCATTTTATCATATGACACAGCAATAAAAAATTTTCGACCCCTCCTGTACCCCCACCACTATTTTAGGTTGGTAACCCCGCCTTCCCCCTCCAACATCATGTATGGAAGTGAATTCGGGATATAGTATACAACTTATCCCCAATAACCATATGAATTCATATTAATTACATTTTTACCAACTTGAGGCTCCTCAAGCTCTACTCAAAATTTTGATAATCCGCCATTTTGAATCCATTTTGATCCAAATTCAAGAGGTCATATT
Source organism: Phenacoccus solenopsis (assembly GCA_009761765.1). NCBI lineage: Eukaryota > Metazoa > Arthropoda > Insecta > Hemiptera > Pseudococcidae > Phenacoccus > Phenacoccus solenopsis. The sequence goes on from CM019753.1 coordinate 32,997,021, forward strand.
GTGGTCACCAACTAACCTCACACACAAAATTTGACCTCTTTAACTTGATTTGGTGGGGAGATATGGAAGATTCAAGAAATTTCATGACTCAAAACTTCCTCAAAAAGCCGTTTTTTGATCTAACTCCTCTCAATATGCACTTAGAAGCTGAAATTTGGATATGTTAGTATCCGTGACTCACTCTTTCATATGAAATCAAAAACGAAAAATTTGAGCTATTTGCCCCTTCTCCAGCCCCCTCAAAATTTGAGTGATCCGCCATTTTGAAATTTATCGAAAAAACAAAAAAACTATTTTTGCGCATTTTCAAGAAGAGTCTCTCACCAAATTTTGAGCGAATTTTATGAATACTCGCCGGCGCTACGCGTGGGGGAAAAAAAAAATATATATATATACCAAAAAGTTGGACATTTGCCAGATGATTACAAATGGTCTGAAACGCAAAGATTTGAAGACCCCACCCTCCCCCGACCTTCCCTTCCCAAATCAGGTAGGCTGTAATAGCTATCGTTTTGTTAAAAACTCAGCTAAAAAGAAATTCCATAAATCTATAATTTGAAAAGTAAAAGAAAAAATTGGGCCGATTAATACTAAATGGACCATTAAAAATGGAATTTCTCGGTGAGCCGCTAAATTTAATTTATTTATGATAAGATGTCCTCAGAGACATACCGAAAAGATGAACGGAAAGACACCTTTGTCCTTTTGATTTTTGCAAATTTGGTAAATTTTAGATTCAATTTGGTAAGTTTATGAAACCGTAAAATGAAACTAAAAATAAAGAAAAGTAAAAATAGAGTCAAGTAACTTGTAAGGTATAGGTATACACTATACATGATGTGCATAATTAGATCCTTAAATCAATAGCATAAAAAATGTGAAAATTTTTATAAATAAGAAATTTGGCAAGATTGAGTTGGCTATCTTATTTCTATGCTTTTCTTTAAAAAGTTCTTCGGTACATTCGTGTATATTCTTCGATTCAACATATATCTATTCATAAATCGTGTAACTATATCCTTTCGCTATTTGGTTTATGATTGGCCTGATTAAAATTGGTCGTTTGGGATTAATTTAATATACCATTTTTAGGGCAAGGAAGATCCAGAATTCTCACCGAGGCAAAAATTATTCTCGGGTTTCTTTTTTAATTTTTTTGTTCCCTTAAATGAAAGAAAAATAAATAAAAGTATATACCTATAATGAAAAAAAAAGTTCAATAAGAATTATTAAAATATTTTAAATCTAATATTATTTTAAGTTTCCGGGTCCTCTTTGACACCCGGGCTTCCTCTCTTCCCGCCACCAGCTACTCTGAACTTGAAAATAATTTTAATTTTTTTTTTTCACTTGACAACCTCTTAATATAATTTCTTTATTCATGGAAAACAGGAAATTTGAATGAGGCATGAAACTGACGACATTTCACACCCTGTTCAAATAATGTCAATGAAATACGTAACCAAATCCATCACCGCATCCAAGTTAATTCTATTACGATAATTCCTTCAATAGCTCTTCGCTCTTAGTTTCGTTTTGGAATACATGTACGAGTACCATAGTATAAAAACGTACGAGGCGTGAATAACACAACGAAGACGCGCGAACGCATTAATTAAATATCCGTATAGGTTATTTACTATAACATTATCGGCTTTTGTAAACGACATAGTAATAAAAAAGGATAAAAGGAACTCCGGCGTCGTTATTTTGATAGCCGTCTCCGGCGTACTTTTACTGCCTTCGGTACGATCGACGCTTTTAAAGTAAAGCAATTTTATCATCGTTTGGAAAAGCCAGCGAAGGCAAAAGAAAGACGAGTCGATTAATTCGCTATCAAATAAAATTAAGCGGCAAGAAAAACGGCAGCGTAGAACGAGAGAAAGGCAGGATAAAAGGTTAAACGAATCGTATTTGTTTCGGTTTCGAAAGGCGAGAGTGGGAGTGCAAGATTGGGACGCTACTTCATTAAGATAATGAAATTTTCGCGCCCTTTACAAATTGCCGAGTTTCGCTGCTATTTCCATTCTATTCCATTCCGTTAATTAATTATAACGGGCCATTTTCAAACGACTTAAAAGTAAAAGCGAGTCGGAGATTTGTTTCTCTTTCGCTTGCTTTGCAACCGGTGAACAATTTGCTTCTTACTAATTGCTTTCGTTCGCCACTCCTTTCCATCGACGCTATATACCAAAAGCGCTAGTTATTAACGCAAACTTTATCTTACCTGCTTTATTTACTCGCCTATTATCTTAATTAAGAACCGTTCCCTCGATGTTTTGATCCTTTTTATCTCACTCTTCTACGTATACGGCTCGTCTCCGACTCTAACGCTGCGTATGTTGATTTTGCCAACGCCAACTTCCCCTCTGCCAATCGGATTATACGCTTACTGCTTTACTTTGCCAATCAAATCAGCGTAATTGATAAATTTGATTTTCGCCCGTAAAAAACACCGCAAAAGGGGCCCGAACGTGGAATAATACTTTCAGTATACGTGTCACCGTAAGTATAGGTATACCTACTACGATAAATCGCTCCTATCTAAGATACAGTAGATAAGTATATTGGAATCCCGTTCATACATTTCATTATCGAAATTGAAACGCAATCGAGGATAACGAAGATGTAATTTAGCGTAACGCTGTGAAGCGCGTGGCGACAATCACCCAGCTTGTCGTATTTGTTATCGCAATTTTCAAATTTATACTTGTACAAGTTGAAGGAAAAAAAACATAAGCATAGTCATGCTTCATTAGTGGAGCTGAATTTCAATTTATCATGGTTCAGCTACTCTCAGGGCCTCAATGAACCTATAAGGCTATATATGTTATTTAGAATGATGTATTAATATGCTTTAGTTCATGGCCTTAGAAAACATACGAGTCCATATTCATCAAGTCATAGCTACTTGAAGTATGTTAAATTTTAGCACATCTACTCGACATTTTAGGTGAATTTCAACTGAATAGATCATACACTCATACTATGGTCTGTAGTTCACTCATTGTACGAAGTTTAGGGCTTCCTTTTGATGCAAAAGACTTCCTTTACACATTTGTGAATTGTTGAGAGTTCTTACTGACAACGTTTCAGGGTACTCCATAAAAAAGAATCAGTAAAACATACTTCTCCAAAGCAGGCTTCAACAGCTTTCCAAGTTCCCAAGATTAAAATCACAGGTGGATAATTAGTGAACGTGCATATGGAAAGGCCGCCAACTTCGTCGATTTTACTTGGTTTCTGAGATGATGTTTTTTTTTCTTTGGTGCCGGTAGTGCAGGTCAAAAATATCGATTTTCGGATTTTCATTGATTTTTCATAATTCTTGTACTACAGAACCTTTCCTATCGATTTTTAGGGATTTCCCCATTCAAAGTTTTCTAGTTATCCGCTTGGAGCGCTATCAAACTATCTTGAAAAAAGGACCATTTCGTCGATTTATCATAACTCAAATTTTTAAATACGCAACGATCTAAAAATCATCATCAAACATCTTTAAAAAATTCAGTTTTGTCTCCATCACATTCCATTTAGTCACTTACGATCATAAGAAAAAGCATTTTTTTAAATTTCCAAAATTTTAAGCGCGATTATCTCAAAAGCAACTTTTTTATAACGTCGCATTCAAATTTCATTTTTTTGGATATACGATCAAACTGGCTGGAAATGGTCTTAATCAACTCAGAATATTGTCGAAAAAATGGGCGCGCTTTCCATATGCACCTATACACGTCTATAATTTAGGTTGCAAATTTATTTTTCAAAATTGCATTCTTTATAATGACTCAACCTTGCTAAAGAAATATTCCTTCGAGCCTCGAGTGAGCCCCTAATGTTTTCTAAACAAACTTAAGCAAATACATTTTTCACAGAACAAAAACAAAAAAAGAATAAAAAGCATAAAGAAAAAAAAGTAGAAAAACACTCTGGCAGAGGACGTAGGCATAGGACACAATACTTTTCTTTCACCTCTAAAACATTTTTTTCACTCTTCTCGTCTACTTTGAAAATAATAGTACCTAATGAATTAATGTATTTGAAAATAGTGTTTACATGTAAGGGCCTTTTCTACACCGACCATCACAGGTCCAGATTCTGAGAACCTCATTCAATTTAAACAATTTTCCTGCAAAAATCTTCGATACTTCTTATTTCAATTAACGTTGACAGCTATCGCATTGAATGGTATAACTGAAACCTAGTGCTATCAAATGACTGAATAGCGAATTCTGTTTGCGTTGAAATGTTCGAAGTTAACGCTACACACAAAATGTAACAAAGCCCATCGAGACCAAACACGGTACGTTAGTTGAACTATTCGCACTTAAAACCCAGTAGAACGGTAGTAACGATGATTTATACTCGGTTGAAAAGCATATGCTGTTAGCAACTACTGCAGTACGGTACGGCAATTTAATGCGCATATAGCGAGCGTTTTCGAACCACAATATGAGTAAAATTTATGATGCTCGGGAGCCAGCAAAAGTGGAAACTAAAAGCAATGACAAAACGGATTTCACGAAGCGAGACAGGATACGAAAAAAATGAAAAAAGTTGGCGCTTTCGCGTATACGCAGTATTCGTATATTAGTAGACTCGGTGTAAATGAGAGAATCATAGAATCACATAGCACCGAAGGCGGCGGTATAAATTACCGAAAGCAGCGAAGAAGGGGGCTTAGAGGCGGAAGGACGCCGGGTATATGCGGCGGCTAGCGAAACATAAGGGTTATATGGAAACTCAGGAACGCTTACCTTCATTATAATATCGTCATCGTTAAAAGCAGCGACTGTATGGGATCGGAGTGAAGGGGCTATAATCAAATGAAAATCTCGGCGGATTCCTTTATTTAATTTTCTCGATCGCGCCCTCTCAGTCACCGTCCTCGTAAATAACGAACGAACGTAAGAGAAGGAAGGCGATAGTGGGGGTACAATGTGGCAAGGGTGAGCGGTGTAATTTGGCAGAATAGTAGCTGTAACTGGTACAGCGTTGGAAGAACGACGAACACGGTGGTTGTACGATTAGTAATTCGATTAAATAACGAATCAGCGGCGGCTCGAATGTGAAACACCCCCGTAACCTCCGTCACTAACGAACGTTTTAGCGCATCGGCTGGTGTATCTTGCCGTCATCGCAACCCCCGTTTGCCCTTTCCGCCGTTTAAATAAAGTACCGAGTAAACGGCAGTAGGGCTGGACAGAAATTCTTCGTCGTTGTATTTATTATTGTTTATTATTTTGTCCTCCGTTCAAAATACGAATGTTAACCGTTACGGAAGGATGAGCAGCTTTGCAATATTTATCTACATCGTAGTTTCAACGAAGCCTAATGTTATTATAACATATTCAGCCCGTGTTTTTGCTACTATGCATTCGCCGTTTAATCAACGACAATATTTCCCGCTCCGAATGCTCGTAAGCAGCCGGTACCGCGAAAGCAGGTCGACCATTATACGGCGCGAAAATTATCATGAATTATAGAACGACATTCGCGACGAATTTAATTACGACTTATTGAATTTAAATTTGGTGAAATTTAAATTGGCGCCTTTCTTCGAAGCTGCTTGCGGATTTTCCTTCTGCTTTCTATCCGCAACTGCGTAGCCCGACTGTTTTTTTACCATCGTTGTCGCCGCAACGCGAAATTATTTTACAGCCGGGGTTTCGCCTTTCTATTGAGTCCTAAAATTATACGAAGGGAGCCGTTCAATCTTTTACGCATTTAACAGCACGGCGTGAATTTTAAAACCGTTCAAGAAGGATATTGATGTGGCTCGTCGGAGTTTTTTTTTATTATCTTGCTGGTGGAGGTTTCGATGTATGCATTGAGTCAAAATTCTTCTCGTTCTGAATAATAATAAATATTTATAAGAATGTATACATCAACTAGAAGGTACCAACACATAAAATCGACAGTTTTTTGGAAATTAAAAATCATAAAGATTTACCAAGAGTACCAAGACCAGAGCTAAGAAAGTTTAATGTCAAAAATTCTTCCATGAGATTAATTTTTTAAATATTTTCAAGCTGTACATCCGTAAACTTCTTCTAAAATAATAGTCGTAATCCAAATGTACAAGAATCGAATACTTAAACTGAAAAAAAAAGATTAATTGACCATGTATACGTACCCTTATTTTTTCTATGAATATTATGACATTCTTTTTTCACGTACTTATATGACTATTCTGTGGGTACATCCAAATGATCAGCAATGATGGCAGAGTTCGCGAATTAAAAATTTAAAGAATTCTTTCTAAAATGACTTGAACTTTTTTTTAATATTTTGCTTATAGAATGTAAAAATACAGGATGTTTCATCTCAATGTGAGTTCCTTCATATTACATGTAGGGCTATCCATATGATACTCATGTATGATAGTTTGTCTACCCTACTTGCTGAAGGTGCTGAGATACAAGAATTTATAATTCTTTAGTCACTCTGATGATAATAAATTTTAAAATTTTTTATTTTATTATCAAGGCTGATGAGGCTGTTTATGGAAAAACGTAAAAATTTGACAATTTTTCAAAAAAAGAAAAATAAGCTAATAAAAGCTTTTGAACTCATAATTCAACTATAGATTAATTCTTTTTTCTAAATTTATTTAATTAAAATAAATTAATAAATTAATTTTCAAAAAATTAATTTTTTTTTAAATAAATAATTTAATTAAAAAATAAAATAAATTTACAATTTATAAATTTGGTCTTAGTGGAGGGAGTAAATGAGGAGCTGTAAAGAAAAATGTGTGAGAAACAAACAAAATTGGCAATTTTTTCATATTTTTTGCAGATAACGCTTCAGTGACACTTCGTCTCAAAATTTTTATGAGTCAGCACTGCACAGACACCACACAACTCGAATAGAAGTAGATAACCTGCTTGAAAGAAAAAGAAATAATCTGATTTTTTTATCATTTATGATTATAGTATTTATGATTTTTTTTCGAATCGAAATTGATGTTCCCTAAGGAAGTCTTGTTTCTTGTTTATGACTAAATGTAGTGAATACAATATAGTATAACTAATAAAGGAATACCATCAGGGAAGCAGGTAGTTGCGGAAAAATAAAAAAATTACAAAAAATTGAATATTTCTTTCAACATTTTGTAAAAAATATTCAAGATAATAAGAAAACATAACAGCATAATATGAAAGTGGGAAAGTTAAGGGAAATCCGGAACGAATAAACTGGGTGTTATTTTTTTATCTGGATGTATCACTGAATCATGAACAACGTCAAGAAGAGCCAGAATGGGCCACAGGGCAAAAATTATCTGTTTTTTAATCTAATGAAAATTTGAAAGAAAAAAAAAACAATTTCAACTGTAAAGTTTTAAAACCTAAAATTTGAATTCCTGGACCATCTCAGGAATCCAAACTCGGAGGAATCTGACCCCCTTTACCTCTCCCTTCTCAGTTCCTATTTATAGATGTAATTAGCAGATTTATTGAGATTCAAGTTCTCAATGTTTGGACGGGTATTTTGATAGGCCACAAAGTTTTTTTCCTTTTTTTGCGATGGAATATTAAGTCGAGAGCAGAGATATTCTTTTGTCAGCACCAATTTAAACATTTATACCTACAACATAATTTTTCTAATTGATGAAGTACCTAATAATCAAAAATAATTCTTGTAAAAGTGAATCTTGGCTATTTTTTGCATGTATTTTTTGGACTATAATGAATGTGGATACGACAAAGCTTCAGTTGAAAATTTTTGTGAGACTATTTATTCCCGTCCAAAAATTACCAATTAAACCTCCACATAACCCTTCATAGGTGTAATATTATAACTTTTTTTTACAATGTTTGAACAGTTTCTCGTATTTATTAATGTATTAACAAATAGTATTCTTTGAAACTCCAGTCAATTTTATCAGCTACGGTATTCATCGAGTAATGTCAAACCTACAATGCCTCAAAAGGCCAAAAAATGAATATTACTGTCATCAAATTAATGTCAACATCAAAAACAGACTGAAATCATACCTGAACTACCTACATTCATAAATTTTTCGAGCATTGAAAAAATATTTATATTCTCATAAAAAATTCTTCCGCCTCTTAGCCCACACACGCACCTCCATCTACATAGGTTAATAATCAGGAAATGTATACATAACTGAAAGAAAATTCAAACCCCCTCCCAGGCTCTCACTGACACGTCCTGCTTAAGACTCTGAATCATATAGGTAATATTTGGGTATTATGTATTGAATGATTTCTTCTTCATAACTCATGACTAGGATAGAAATAAACACTACTGTGAACAAATTAGTCGGTATAGAAGAGAACTCAATAAAAAAGATTTAATCACATTAAAAGCGAGTAATACCCCATGTAATCAATTTCTCCACAAAACAATGCTATTAAAGATAACAAGTTTCCCTCTTTGCAGCCTCCTAGATTTATTCAATCTTTAAATTTCATTAGGGTTTACAAACATTAAACTGTTTGCAATCGATAAATGTAATAGTTAGAGATGTTCGCGAAAAGGTCAATGGTGTAAATCCCAAAATCCCACACCAACCGAAAAAGTGTACTCCTAATACTTTAGTAAGAAGGTAAAAGGAATGGTTAAAGTGGCATACTTCTTCTCGTCGCCGTCGATTTAACATACCAACGCAGGAACTTTTATGAACTGGAAAGTATAATTGAAAGGGAACTTAAGTGATTGTAAAATGCGTGTTTGAAAATCGATTTTAAAGGAATTCCGTTTTTAGATGATGGTACCAAATCGCTATGTAGATTATAACATAATTGAATGTTTGGTATTTTGTTCCAAATCAATATTTCGACATTTAATTTGATTAATTTGTAAATTAAATCAGGTGAAAAGGAGTAAATATTGAAGCTAGGATCACTTGCTTGAATAAAAATTTTATTCGGTATAACAACAAAAAAATTAAAACAATTCTAAATAATAAAAATTACGTAGCTTAGATTAAGAAAATGTATTTTATTCATTCGATTTTACTTCGGAAGCTGTGTAAATTCTTATTCCATGCATTTGTTTTACTTCATCTTTCAAAGCCTGAAACATAAATAGATAAAGATAATTTACTACATAAAATTAGATGCTTTGGTTTAATTCTTCCTGATGTTCGACTACGCAAATCGAAGATATCGTCAGTCCTATTGGTTAGTTGATAGCAAGCGAAATATATAATTTTCAGTTATTTTGAATTGGTATTTTTTTTATTTTTTTTTTTTCAATAAGCACTTTTCATAAAGATTATTTTTGCAAAAAGAAAAACAAAATAAACTATTCAGAAAAGTTGAAAATTATTTTCGTATAACTATTCGTTTGAAACTTGTCATCGAAGAAACATTACATTCATTTTTGGGGCAGTACTACAGTGATAGCATGCATAATTACTGGAGGATATATCTAAACGAAAGTACAAGATGGTGGCTCCATAGTATCCTTTATCAAGCCTTTCTAGCTTTAAACTGCCGAGTTACCAGTGGCTGTGTGGCATGCATGGCGGTTCGTCACGCTCTTGATGCTGGAGGTCTTGGGTTTGGACTTTGGATCTCATTTGTGCACGCATTCTTTTTTCAAGTTTTTTGTTGATATTATTTTATTCCTACAATTTTTACATCATTATAATTTTATTCCATCCTTCCCACCTTCAGACTTGGACCTTTCAGACCTATGTTCCTTACCTCAAGTTAGTTTAAGTTGATTTTAATTTATTTATTATTTTTTCCATCTTTCGAACTTTGAAACTTACGTTCCTTACCTCAAAGTTGGGTACGATTGAGTTTAATTTATTTATCATTTTTTACAAAATTCAATCCTGTACTTTTCGTTTGAATGTATTCCTTAGTCTCATAATTTATTACATGAGTTTATGGTTCAATGAAACAATAGCTACTTACTTCGTTAACCATTTGGTGTTGTTTAACAATACTGATATCCTTAAATTCGGGTGAAACAACAGCAACAAAAAACAAAGCTCCACATCCACCTATATAAGAACATTTAAAATTAGGAATCAAAAAATATACGAGCTCTGCTTCATGAAAGAAATACTTACCTGATATATCATCGACTCGAATTGCTTTAGCATTAGCGAAACGTTTTTGTAAAATGCTAGCAATCTTCTTTTCAGCTTCAGTACCTTTTACTTCTACATTAGAATCGTTCGAAACCTGGAAATTTCGAGTAAATATTAAATGAGATTACATGGAGTACCTGGAATACAGTTTATTTCTATTGAAAAAACAACATAGTAGGACGAACAAGAACAGAATGTGTTCAAGAAGATAGTAGTCAGGCTCGAGACTCCAACAAGAATTCAAAACACAACCAGAAATTAATTTATTGATCACTATACTTACTGAAAAATTCCTTACTGTTCTGCGTAAAGGAAATATAATTGAATTACGTAATGACCTACTTAAAGAATACATTGTAAAGACAAAAATAAAAATATAAGTATTTTTTCACAAACTCTTAGTGCATGATTTTCTCTTTAAAAGTCACAAGAAATGACTGATAAGATATTTTGCTTATAAAGGGAAATTTATGACAGTGTTACCGAAAATTATCATGGAGGGAAAAACACATTGCCGTAATATGTTTTAACTTGGTTGCAGTGGGATAGGAAATAATAAAGATGAAAGATTTTCAATTTTTAAAAATTTTTTATGAATAACAGTATGAAAGAATGAGATATAACTGAGTTAGATTAGATTCAAGATTTTAATAGCACTTCGTCGATTAAATCTTGGGGAAGAAAGTGTACTTGAGCTTTACATAACAACAGTTCGAAGAATGCCCCCTTCAAATCTTCAACGCATGACATGGGATCACATGGGATGAAGTGAATATACCAAACTTTAATAAACTCATTTCCTTCTTATATACATTTTTAAGATGGGCGGCCGGGGTCAAATTGAGTCCCCACGACGCAGGGAAATTCGCGGTATTATTACGCAGATTATGAACAAGAGAAATTGTAAATTATTTATTTCACTACTTTCCTTCAATAATAACTATATTAAGCCCAAATGCATTAAAAAAAAGCAGGAATATAAATGAAGGAAATAGGTTTTTTTTTTCTTTAGTATTAGTAGTTTAAAGGCAGCGAGATAAAATTAGAAAATATTAATTTGTTATATAATTCATTTCAACGTCTGAATCCAAATTATTTTCTGGTATATTTAAATCTTTTATTTCTCTTTCACTGCGATAATATTTATCAGAAATTTAGTATATTTTTTCCTTTTATCTTCAGGTAAATATTGAATTTTCTCTGAAAGTGGATCCATTAAAGTTTCATATTTTGACCTTGTTCTAGCATCAGGATCTTCAAAATATGGTATACTATTTTCAAAATCAAATTCATTTTGATCAGCCAAAGAATCTTTATAGACCTCCATTTACATAGAATAAATTTTTAATAAAATTTTATTTCTTTTTTTCTCATATAGATTTTGAAATCTCAACACTTTTTTCATAATGAAGTCATGAAAAATTGAGAAATCTAGAACTGCATTAGAAATTTAAGGTGTTACTACGGTTTTAAAAAATTGTGAATTTTTGATAAAAATGAGAAATTTCAACTTGAAAATGAGAAATGGAAAGTAAGTTGGAAATTGAAGTTTCAAGAAAAATGGTATAATTTGACCTAAAAAATTGAAAAATCTCGAGTTGCACTAGAGTGTATCAGAAAAAAAATAATAAAATTTTAACCAAAAATGAGAAATTTTGACTAAAAAATGAGAAATCTGACTTTGTTGGAAATTTAAGTTTCGAGAAAAATGGTAAAATTTGACCTAAAAATTGAGAAATCTAGATTTGCGTTAGAGTGCGTCAGAATTTTCTTCAGTTATTATTTTTGAGTAATTAATTTATTTATGACAAATATTGTGAGAAAAATAGGTTGTTTTTTCTCCAGGAATGAATGAATTCTCTCTTAAAAGGACTACAAAACTGTTAAAATAAAATGATAAATTCTACCATATACCTACCTTGATAAAAATTATATGTTATTGATTGGTAATTTCTGTCTGAGAAAAGGGTTAAAATAGGTGAATATTTAATCTTAAAAATTATTATCTTGACTGAACGCTTGAATGCTTTGTAAAATAGTGGAAAAAACTATGAAAATTAGTGCTTTTTCTAGGTTAAATAAAGAATATTTCTGCTTAGAAATTTATGAAAATTTTGGAATAGTGATTTTAATCTATTCAATGAATTGTACTGGTGTCCTAACCTGCCCTTATACTACTAGTATTTATGAGAGTTCACAGATATTGTTGCATAGTGTATTTGTGGCCGAGTTGGTAACAGAGGCGCTTGAGCGACTCACAAGATACAATATTTATTAGATCCTTCAATATTTTTATAAAAAAAACTTTATTCAACAAAAAATATACATACATTGTGTAAAAAAAATTCCAGAAAAAAACATACACGACATTTTATGAATTATTATCGAAAGTAAACATTATTATGAAAAAAAAAAATTAAAAATTATTTTCACATTCAACGGACGATTTCACAACGATAAAATGATGAAATGGTAGACAACTGGAAATACCCCTTCACTTCATGAGTCTTCTACAAATAAAAAATGATCATTTATTAACGCATTAAACATCAACAAAAAAATCAATCCACTTATACAAATACATTACCAATATTAAGCGCAGCTAAAGCATTAGGTGGACTAGATGGAGTAGTCGACGGTGGTGAAGGACTATCCAATGAAATAATTTGTGGGCTAACATAACCAGAACTACTAACCCCTGTAGAAGTTGCATCGGTAACAGAGGTAGAAGCGCCAACATTTGTATCATCGTTCTTCGTAATTATCGCATTAGAAACCATTTCCGTGATATTATCATTCTTCGTCTCTGTTATTTGTCACCATATCAGTAACACAGTTCATTTAAAAGTGATTCAAACACAAATAGTAACTTTACCATTGGAATGATTAACCGTTAAAGGCGGCGTTGAAATAGGTGGCGTTGGAGTAGGGGTTACGTTGTTATCGGAGGTAGTTGCAGCATTATTGGAAGCAACATCCATAGGCATTTCTTCTTCTTCCTCTTCGGTTAGATCAACTACAGGGCCGCCAGCTGCAGCATTTGCATCAGAATGTAAATCTGTGCCAGTACCCGCTCTTTTATCAGCATCTTTAAAAAAAATATTCATCGTTAACGAAGTCAAGTTGAATTACTATTTTTTAGCAAAAAATACAGAAATCAAGTACCATTATTACTAGAAACTTTATCAATCGAATCTCCGCCAGCAGCCTGAAAAATTATTATTAATTTAGCATTGCGAAATTTATCAATCGTAAAGCTAAAATAATAACGTTTACCTCTGCCCTACTAGTACCCGGCGACGGAGCTCCTGGAGAACTCGCAGAACCACTTCTTTGCTTGTTTTCATTATTAGCAGCATCTTCGTCGTAGCTTTTCCAAGTACCATCGACAAGCAACTGTACTTCTTGACAGTCTTTCGATTCTTCGTTTTGTAATACATCAAGAAAATACCTGAACGTAAAATTTTTACATTAATATCTGCTTTAGATCCGAAGGATAAAAAAACTGCTTGGCTTACTGATCAATGAGCATATCATCATAATAAAGTGTTCTATTACAAACAGGACACATCCACGTTGGTTTTTTTTCGTTTAAAATAATAAATGAGGGACCATCGAAACACTGCAAATGGCTGCAATTCTTCCCTTTAGCTGGATATGTCATACGAGACTTGGACAATGGACAGACTAATGAAACACGAACAATAGTAGTGGCTATATCATCATCATCTGCATTCGTCTCATCGTCGTCATCATCGTCAATTACACGTTTGTACTGCGCTCGGACTTGAAAAAGAAACGAAAAAAAAAATTGTACAAATAGTACAGCTTTATCGGAACCAAAGTTTTAAGAACATTTATAGTTATCTTTACTTGTTTTCTTCGTAATATCAACAGAAATAGTAGGCCTTTCGGTCAATTTTTTTATTAAGTAATCTTTAGATAATTTTTCTACTAAATTAACAGTCAGTACAAAAGTTTTTCCAGCCTCTGAAGTCCAATCGATAATTAAATGATTTACATTCATCGGAGACATTTTAACTAGAGGAGAGAATTCTATAGGCCGCGGTATTCTTCTAGACTCTGCACCTGCTCTTGTGCTAGGACTACATATCTGAAATCAAATCACCACTGTGAGTTCACATTTTGATCAATGAAAGTAATTTAATTTCTATATGGAATGTACATTACCGGCAACTGACAAGGTTTTTGATTCATACGAACTACAAGCCCTAGGGGTAGGAAATCATCATATTCTGTAGCGGCAGCGGTAGCATTATCATAAGCTGTGATTCTCAACTGCGCCTAAAAAATTACAGATAATACTTTAGCTGTAGTAGTTTTATTAGTAACTGAGTTTTTAACTTAAAAACGAAAGCTATAACAGCCGACCTAAATTGGGAAGAAGGGGTCCGGAGATGGTGGGAACTTACAATGATCATTTGTGATCATATAGCAAATGCTCAAATTTTTGATATATATTTATTCTGCCCTCACGTGAGCGGTGGTGGATACGAATGGAAATCGCTCAAGATATGGGAAGAAGCTCGAGCTAGAAGGGAGGGGGATTAAAAAGCTCAAAATTTTTTCAACTGACATCACAAAGAGTGAGTCACGGACACCAACATATCTAAATTTCAGCTCCCTAAATGTATTTGTAGAGAAGTTGAGGCAAAGATATGCTTTTGGAGGAAAAATTAGCATAAGAAATTTCATAAATCTTTCATATCTCCTCACAAGTCGACCTACAGAGATCACACTTTGTGTATGGGGTTTAGTTGGGAATAAGAATATGACAGTTTGAATTTGAGTTAAAATCAATTCAAAATGACGGGTTATCAAAATTTGATAAGAGCTTGTGGACCTCAAATAAGTAAAAAAGTGATTGATATGAACTCACATGATTGTTGGGAAATGTGATGAAGATACAAAAGAGAATGAAAATTGGTTATCGCGATGTCACATGATAAAATGAACCAAGTGAGAGTGGCCGACCTATTCTGATTTCAGCTTCCCACTTTGAGGAAATAAGACTTATGGAGGGGAAATTACATCTGCAGGAAATTTCATGATCCATCGATACCTCTTCCTCAAACTGAACTGGAGAGGTCAAACTTTGTATAAACAGAATAAAACCTCTTGAATTTGGATTAAAATGAATGCAAAATAGCAGATCGTCAAAATTTGAAGATAACCTGAGAAGCCTCAAATCGCTAAAATTTGAAGAATATAGATTCGAATATTTAAAAAATATTGATTCACAGCGGCTAAGACATTGAAAAATGATTTACATTATTACACAGTTCCCCCTGTGTACTACAGGCAAGAAATATTACATATTCTAAATTCAACTTCTCAAGTGTTTTTGGTTTTCACGCTCGCTACTTGGAGTATCGTGTACATATGAAGGTGTTACAAACGTCCCTTGAAAACTTCAATAAGCCTCCGTTAAAAACTCAGCTCCAGTAATGCTGCATGCCTGCTTACTTTTTTTCAACATTTTTGAAAATAGTTACCCTTAGATTATAGTTAATGCATTCATTTTTTCCATTCGACAGGTCTCGGTTCATGGCCATATCTGAAGCCATATCACAACTTAGTACAAAGGAAAGTTGAAATTCTTGATTGGCGCTTGTTCGAGACGCAGCGGGTAGCGTAACATGATTATTAGCAGCTGCTCCAAAGAAAACAAATGCAGATAAATTCATGTTCATACAGTAAAAAATATAAAGAAGTGAAGATTCTTACTTAAAACTGTTGGTTTTAAGATTTCATATTTGATATTATAAAATGGCAATCTCCTGAATTTAACATTACTAGCAGGACTCGTATACGGAGGTGCCACAATGAGAACGTTTTTACCCGTATTACAAATTGGAGTAGCCGCTGCAGGTGGAATGGACTGCTGATTGGCCGAATTATAAATACCAGTTCCCGGATAGGCAGCGGCATATACGGTCGTATTACTGCCTCTCTGCGAATCGGACATCCATCAATTATAACATTCGAGAAACTAATAGATTTAAGAGTAATGAAAATACCGGATTTTGGAAAGGTTGCGAAGGTACAGGCCCAGGTCCGTACGGATTAATTGGTCTTGGTTGCGGCATAGAGTTGGGATGTTGTGATAGCAGATGCTGCTGTATTCTTCCACCTTGCATGTTGTGGGACATCATTTGCTGCTGTTGTAACTCTAAATTGTGTGTTTGTTTAGCTTCTAGTCTGAAAAAGAATACCGATACTAATTGCGAATGTGCTTCAATTCTGCATTTAAATAATAAAAAGTAAACACTTACTGAGCAGCTTTGTAAAGTTCTCTAATTTTTCGCTTAAATAATTCCAAGTTTATATCAGGGGAAGGATTCTTCAGATTTCTATTGCTCTTGCTTGAAGTTCGTTTTTTCTACCAGACCGATTTCTTCCAACAGATCCCAATAAACTTACTAAATCGGAACATCTAAAGCTATTAATCATAGTCTGCAAATAAATATAAGATACCGTTGATAAAACAATTTCACACCTTTTTTGAAAGGCGGAACTGTGAACTTTTCTAATAAATACAAAATAAGCGCCGCTTATAAGCAAGTTTTAAATTATAAATTTTAGGCAGGCTAAGAAAACTTTTTTTTTCAAAACTATGCTCAAGTAACAAAATAAGTGATTACGCAAACTACGAAACATTTACCTTCAATTCATCATTTTCTAGTCTTCGTGACATTTTCTAAATGCACACGCGGCAAAAACTTTATCCTGGAAAAGATACATATTGTGTCAACAAAATACTCAACTTATAACGCGTTTCAGTTCTAATTGTGTTTCTTCAATAATTTTTATCTCACATATGGTGAGATCAACTCTATCGTTCATGCAAGGATGTCTACAGTATTTCTAATTGGCTAACTTTATTCCTAACGAGCCAATAACGAAAGCTCAAAACCTGTAAGGATAGAGTGGGAGTCGAAATTTCATTATTCGACAACCAATGAAATCATTTCAAAAATTTGTAAATCATATGATACGTTTTCGTCTTATCTACTAACCAATCAAAGAAGTTCATAACTTTTTTCGCAACACGTCAACGTATCATTCGTCAAATGAAATACCCGGAATTACCAATGGTAAGTAGTATACCAGCAAAATATATTCGCATCAATAAGCGACGAGTATCGAACATAAAGTGATGAACAAATTACCTACAGCATTGCGAGGTGTAAGGGTACTCAGAGCAAAACAGCGTGGATTATTTTAAAATATCAAGTGTTCATAAATTATAATAATCAAGTATCAACACTTCGACCTGGACAAAAATGAAAAAATAAATAATCACCAACAAGTATCGTTGAAGTTTAGACAGAAACTGAGATGTCAAATAAGCAGTGTTAGAAGTGAAGTGGAAGAATAATTAAAGAAAATTTGAATCTAAAGCTGAGCTTAAAATTTATAACAAAACTTGATCCATTGTAATACTATTTGCAAAATGAATTATGAAACTGAATATGTAATGAGAAAATAATAATGAACTCAAACGATTATTACCTCAGTTCATGCCAAAAGTGTTTTGTAACGGTTAAAAGAAAATAATAGATAATTAAATGACAATAAATAAAACTTTCGACTAAAAAGCGAATTATTTTGTCAACATACAGCGGGCTTTCAAGTTTTCTTTTCATCAAATTTTCACATTTAAGGACTAAATTGAGCAAATAGATCCCAAAATTGATGCTTATTTCAATTATTTTACCTTCTTACTAGCATTTAAAAAACTTGAAATAAGCACACAAAACACAAAGGCCTGCACCATAGACAGTCGCAATTCAAATCGAGGTGATCCTTAGGTAATCCTTTGACTATACCGGGTGACT
This sequence comes from Phenacoccus solenopsis, assembly GCA_009761765.1. NCBI lineage: Eukaryota > Metazoa > Arthropoda > Insecta > Hemiptera > Pseudococcidae > Phenacoccus > Phenacoccus solenopsis. Next base: position 33,014,958 of record CM019753.1, read on the forward strand.
ACTTGATTCGAGCACACAAGCGAAAAAATTAGCTAAAAGGTGAATAAATTCAAAACATATAATATGATTGTATTTTTGACAATAAAATTATAAATTAAAATTTTTTATTTCATTGATAAACACTTTCAAGCATTAAATAAATATTATTTATGCCATTTATTGTTCTTAATATCATTCAAATATGTAATTTATTTCTACGAGGGAAAGATTTTTGCGTTTGGGGTGCTCGAATCAAGTAGTCACCCGGTATAGTCAAAGAGGTGATCGAATGTGTGGCTTATGGAATTCAGTTTTTAACAAAAATAAGAGGATTTACGTAAGATTTTGTAAGAACATAAATTAAAGATATTAAAATTTCGCGTCGATTGATGTAAATTTCATCCGAGGCGAATTCACGCAATAATGACGCATTGTGAACGCTTCTTTCAATATTTGTCTGGCATGATACGAAGTTAACGTCTTTACTCAAATAAATTCTATGTTTCAATTGCACCAATTTTTAATTTCATTTGTACATCGACGGATTTCGTAGCTGTAATATTCATGCTGTAATTTTTATTTAAAAGTTGGAACCTCGCTTCTCGAATTTGAAACAGCTGATTATTGTTTATATAGACTTAAACATGATTTATGTTTTACGATGTTACTGTTTTTGTAAAATTCACGTTTGAAGTTGAAATTACGTTGATGATTATTATGATAAGTAGTCTTAAGATGTGAAATCCAAAAAGATTTTAAAAATTTTTCACAAAACCAATTTGATCATTATTTAAACGAAAATTGTTGATAACAGTATAACACTAAACGGTAAATAATAAGCAGTTGTTTCAAAATTGAGAAAAGAATTTCCAACTTTTAAGTAAAAATAATTACAGCATGAGTATTACAGCTACAAAATTCATCGATAGATAAAATAATATTCTCTACTAAGAAATGAAACTAAAAATTATGTAACAAAAAGAAGAAAAATGTTTTTGAAATTGAAAATTGGTGCCATTGTATTTATTTGAGAGAATTTTTTATGTCAAGTTCCTATCATGTCAAACACAGATTACAAGAAGTGTTCACAGAAGCGTCATTATTGCGTGAATTTAGATGAAACTTACATCAATTGACGCGAAATTTTAATATCTTTAATTCATGTTTTCACAAAATCTTACGTAAACCCTCTAATTTTTGTTAAAAATTGAAAGAACTCATTTTACTTCCATAAGCCATGATTGTACGTTTGTACATGATTATTTTCATCATCTCGATTTGCAACTCAAAGGAAATCCGCTAGAATTCAGCCACTCTGCATGGAATCGTCAAAATAACGCAAAACTGCAAAATGAATAAAAAATTTGATTACATAATCTGTAATCGAATGTGAACAAACTTCTACAATGATGTATATTTTAAAACCATAATTTCTCCTCCAATTTTCTCCCATTATGTTCGGTCAAACAAAAAAAATCTGAAGAATAACCCTACTTTTGTTTACAGAAATCAAATTGTTATCAGACTACGAAAATAAAAGTGTTTCGTGAATAACTTTCACGTTTGGGTTGTACTTTGTGTTATTGAAATATTAAAAATTAATCTAATATACTTGTATCATTAAAACATCAAATTAAGAAAACGCACGTAATGTTTGGGCATAAAACGAGAAGAATTGCGAGAAAAGCGTATACCGGTGTTCTTAAAATATTTAGTGATAACAATCCTTCAGATTTTACTCAAAAATATTTGACTCGTAATAACCATATCGCTTGTTGTACTTCGGATTTTTATTCCCTGGAGAAAAAATGTATTCATTCACAAGGATTTAGTAATAATTCAAAACATTTTCCAGCTGTTAGTAAATTCGTGTGCCCCTTAAACAAACCACAAGTTCGATGGTATTCATCTAATGAAACAAGTGGTTTGCCACCTCTCACTAGCTTACCAAGAGAATTCTTTCCAGGAATGTTATACCCTTTTGGTAACCTATTCGTTACTTATTTCGTAGTAAAACCACAACTCGATAGCAATTTTAGTTTATCCGAGTTCGTGTCGACGTCAAAAAAAGTAAGTTTCATTTAAAACAAGTACATTGCTACTAGTCTCGAGTATTGAAAGATATTTACTGAAAAAAATGAAAAAGTTGTAAAATAGAACTGTTATTTACAGTTTAATATGGTAATCCCCCATATTATCGAATAAAAGGGTAAACGGAGTTTTAGCAAATGCTCTGATCATGAAAATACAACTTTCATGGAAAATCGGTAGTATATCTTTGAATACGACGGTAACAACACATATACAATTATATATATGATATACAGTTAGTAATCCATGCAACAAATTTATTATTTCAATAAAATTTTATTATGATATGTTAGGTTGTGGAAATAGTCTCCCATAAATTGGCCGCTGGTGAAATCGATGATTTAGCAGATATGGTAACTCCAGCTGTTCTACAAGAACTCCGAACTAATCTCGTTAAATTTTCGGTGAGTGAGCGTCAAGAATTAGCAACTTTGAGTGGTGATATTTTTTTTTCAACTCCTTCCTGGATGACTGTAGATAATGGTGAGCACAAAGTATAAATATATACTTTTTTACATTAAAATTTATGCCATTATATGAAAATATATTCTAGTGTTATGTGTTTAAGATAACGAACGAGGTATTAAATATCTTCACATTTTCACCATACATCATGCAATAAAGGGTTTTAATGAACTGAACATGTTGGATGATGAGGAAGCAGCTAACAAGTTCAAGGAAACAACGAAAGGTGCAAATAAAGCGCACTTACTAAATTATAAATTTACTAGAGCATATTCTTCTGAAGTAGCCGGTGATTGGCTTATAAGTGGTATTAATCATTACCGATCTGAGCAGATATTCAAATCACCTTTTAGCATGTAGTGATTTTTTAATCAGGGCTCGACTGCTTATTATAAACATAATTAATTAAAAAAGAGTACTCGGAGATGTGTATATGTATAGTTGTTGCTTTTTTTCTTTCATTATCCGAGTTACGTTCAATTGTTAAACAATATAGCTCTAATAAAATGTTTCTCTCAATTACTTTCGCATTGTTTCTAGGAAACCAAATGCATTTTTCAATAATTGGTAAGAATTGTTTATTAGTTAATGTTTTTCAATACATTACAAAATCACTACATACAAAAAAAAGGAATAAAAATTACCATAATTGACAGGTATATTAATCGAGTTAATATTAATTTGATTAATTTCTTCGCTAATGTGAAGAAAAAATGAAATTATTACAGTATAAAAAATACGTGTATATAATAAAATAAAAATATATACACATAAAGAATTGTAACAAAGTAATACTCAACAAAGAAGAGACAAAAGGAACATGAACTTGAAGAAAGAAAGAAAAAAAAGGTAATCCAAAACCTCTCAAATTGAATAAAATTCGACTGGTCGAGTTCACTGTCAAGACAGAATAAGATATGTTAAAATGAAAAATTGTTCATACACAGTGTTCATGAGCTTCAGAACTATGACCGCCTAAAAGAAAATATTGAGATTAAACGATTTTCGTTAATTATATAAATAATAATTACTCGTCCATTAATAATATTCGTAAATTGTCACTAACCAATTAATTCCAAGACGATCATGAAAATAAAACCTAAAGCGATAAAAATTAATTTTGGTAGGCCAGATTTTGATTGATGAGTTCTTCCGTGATGATGGTGATGTTTATGATTATTGAGCACTTCAAAAAATGTCACGTATAAAATTGTGCCAGCTGCTAATCCTTGTAAAGAACCGATTATAATTTTTTGAAATGGCGACGAATCAGTTCCTGATAGAAATAAGGTAATAACGGTTCCAAACAAAACACCTGAAAAAACGAGATTTTACATGAAAACTAATAAATGACTTGAAAAGCAATAAAATCGTGAGAAAAAGTTACTAAAAGATATTTCTCGGTATAGTTTTGCCGATTTTTTTTTTTTTAATTTATAAAATTCCAATATACGTAAGTACGGTGAAACCTCGATTATTTGACGTAATTGTTTCCTTTTTACTTGACGATTTTACGTTTTGACACATGAATGTAGCCGAAGCTCTCATAATGAGACGATGACATGATTTAGCATGGAAAAAGAAAATCAGAATGACCGATGCGTTAGTAAATACATGTTTCGTGCGTTCTTTTATCGTTCAACAAGTATAGTATATTATTCGTAACTTCTTTTGTTACACATATATACACATGTGATATTATTAGTCAACATTGTCGAAAGTATTGCAAGTGCAATCTAATCTTAATATGTATTTATGTAGCTAGCTAGGGGTACCTAGCTACGAGTTACCTAGCATCGCAATACAAGCCAATACAATGAATATCTACTTCTAATTGAAATCAACTCAAATACTAAACTTTCAACCAGATCAACCGAACTTATTTTTAAAACCAAAATCAAAACAGTTACGTAGAATCGACAAGCCGAATCAACAGAAACAAACACGCCATAGTCTTTCACGCACACAAGGAAATTCAATATTGCAATCCTATATAAAATCTCTCTTGAAAAAAAAAAATCAATTCTCCATATCATTTGATATTTCAGTTGAGACACCCCATCCTCCAATTGCGTCAAATAATCGGGGGTGCACTGTATGCATAACGCACCTGCAGGTGAAACCAAGGCGAAAACAACAATGTATACAATAACAGTAGACGCAGATGGGCAACTAGCCACCATTTCAATTCCAATGCATAACAATATGGTACATTCGTGCACGGTAACTGCCAGAAAAAGGTACCACACATCTTCAACATTTTGTGCCAATCCGATAGCCAATCCTTCCATAACGGAATGAAAAGATAAAGCTGTTATCAATAAAAAATTTCTTAAATTACGAGCATTAGCGCTCTTCATATTATTATTGCACTCGCTGATATCTTCCCTAATCATCGAATTCATTTCCAGCATGAGTCCATTATTTGCAGCAACATTAACAGCGATTCCGTTGCCATTACTATCTCCACTCATATCACCATTTGCAGCGGTTACTTCTCTATCACGATCGTCTATATTTTTACTATTCATTTCAACTGCTGACATTTCATTCAGTTTAGACGATATCAGAGCGCCTGACTTTTTTATCACATTATGGGAAGGTTTCGAAGTCAGCATGTGTTTCACTGATTCTTCGATCACAAAGACTATGAAAAATCCTACGCACACTAATGTTTCGGCGTAAGGAAATTTATGGTATTTTTCTTTTAATGTGTCCATCAACGAATGTCTAACTTCTGGGATCATGTGAATGAAGCATGTCGCCAGCAATATACCACCACTGAAATCCATACTGCACGAGACACATTTGTCTACCTGCAAAAATAAAACAAATATAATAAATGTTCCGCATTCAAAAAGCACACGTTAACGAACAGAATTGAAGAATAGGTTGTAATTTATTTGTAAACATTTAAAATGAAATTCATCGGAATTAATTAAATAACATAGATTTCATAATATCGTTTTTGATGCAGATGTTATTCGAATAATAAATGCAACGGTTTCTCCTACATGCTTTGTGAAACTACGTATGTTTTTATTACAAACCCATTTATAATGCTTTTTCTTCCACGGATACTCAAGAATTTTTTTGCATACGAAAAAAGGAATTGTAGAAGATATGGCACGACAAATAGTCATAAGTGAAAACACAATCAGTTTGCTTAAAATTAAATTCATCTGAAGAAAAGAAAACACTTCCACCACGCTGATACTAATTTATTGAACTACATAAAACCGAATGAAAATTTATATATACCATAAAGGTATTAAAGCAGGACATTTTATGAATCAATTAAACGGAAAACCTAATTACCTTACCGTTAGTGAATATAAAAGATATTATGACGGATTTAAAACGTACTGATAAAATTATTCGTTAAACGTAATCAGCGATTTTCACTCTTACCCATGTTTTCACGTTTTCCATTCCATATTTCCTTTTGATTTTTCTGGATATTAATAGAGGGCATAATCCGGAGATCAATCTAAGTATTGTCAGCAGCGAAAATACGTACAACTTGGAGTAATATATCTGCATTATGAAAAACTCTTATCATACCGATGCCAATGAAAACCTTCACGTATCACTGGAAAAATAAAATAAACTCGAAATAAAATATTTCGATATAGTCATCGTCACTCCAACCATTTTTGCAGCTATGTCAATTGCAAGATTACGAATTCATAATTGATGGTCAATGTGTTATTAAAATCTCCGCATAAAATCGACTGATAGTTGATGCAAACATTTCGACACTTTGGTAATAAAGCCGTATCAAACGAACGCAACGGATTAGTTTGTAGTTTCTCACCGACTCTATTGTGTGGATAGTAATTCGAGAGAATCTTAGATACAAAAAAGCCTTACATGGATAAAATAAAGTTCAAATTATACTCACGTTTGCGATTATAAAACTATTCCACAAAAGTGGCACAACTTGGGAAACCACATTTTCAATCAAACCAGTACTGCACACTTGACCTGATCATAATCGAAAGTTGATAAAAAAAATCCATGCTTTTTATACGTAAAATATTAATTAGTAAATTAATAAGCGATTCAAATTTTATACTTTCATTAGTGAAGAAAACGCGTTTGTACATCGACGATGTGTTTCACCTTAAAGTGTAGTTTATCGTTTTGTGGTTGTTCGTTGTCACTTCATCGTGTGCTGCCATCTGGGAATTTTTAAAGTAAGTAGTAGCGTGGCAAACTTGTCAAGTTTTGTCTGAACGTGTCCTTTCAAGTTGTTATTTGACGGGAATTTATGATAGAATTGCCGGATATTCGTAAAATTAATCATTAATTTGTACATATTTCGCTTGGTAGTCGGAATTTTATGAAGCATGAACTATAAAAATGTGAATTCAATCTGTTGACTGTGACGAATAATGATTAAATTTGATTTTGAATTATTGTAGTAATTATGTACAGGAGTTGATTTCGAAAGATTTATTCAGATTATAATTATATTTATGTAACTTCTGTTAAAATTACAATAAAAATCTGTTTAAGGTGTCAAAAACTTGATGAAACCAGGGCCGAGACCTTCTTTTAAATCCACTTAGAAATGCAAATTTGAATTACCTCTTCTCTTCTTCAAAAAAACATATATTTCATGTTATATTCCTTATTTCCTTAAGACTTCGCCTGGAAGTTGGAGCACAGATTGAAAAATACACTTTTAAGCCTACTAAAAAGCAAATTTCAAATTTCTCTTTAGCAAGATAAAGCACCAGAATATCAGAAATGATGAAAGTTTTTTTTCTCCCATCATTATCTTTCTTACCTGGTGCATAATTAGAATCATAATGGAAAAAAAGAATAAGCGATTGAAAAAGTGAGAAATTTTCTTAGCGTTTTATTAATTATTAAAAAAATTATGAAAAATTACGTATAATGAAACACATTATCTACATCGTAATCAACGAACTATATCATACATTGAAATTTAATTGAGCGTCAAGTCTTGAAAAACATTGAAACATATAGTCGAGTAATTTTTCAACATAGATTTTGAAAGTAGAAAAAAGTCACTTTTTGTGTAGATTTTTACGTTGATTTAGTAGTATTTTCAATTTGATTCGCCAAAAAATAAATTTCATAATTCTATCGATGCGAAATTCTATGAAAATATCGATAGTATGCGCGTTTCTACAGTAATAACAAACGCTAAATTTAATGTACGAAGAATGAAGTGGATAAAACAGAATACTAACAGCGACTTTCATTGAATCTGAATGTGAAAAAAAATAAAAATAAAAGTTTATTCCGTAAAAAAAATCAAAAACTAAGCAGTGATGCAAAATGAATACACACATTGAAAAAAAAAATTTTTTCTTTATTTACTCGATTATGAACAGAAATAGCTTATTTTCTTTTTACTTTCAGAAAATAAAAATTTTATAAGAGATGTTTACAGCTCATGAAAAATTATATCATACAAAACAAATTTGTTGCTTTGCTTTTTTAGATTTTAATGAGTAGTGATTTTCGTGATCCTTCAAATATTTTTTTTTCATTTCTCGTGAAATTCGCGAATTTAAATGAAAAATTAATTGAGCATTAAAATAATAATTGAAAAAAATGTGTAATTTTGGCCAAGACTATGGATCAAAAATACTATTGACAATTTTGCCGTCAATAATTTTAATGCGTAATAGAGGCTTCAAACTTTTTTTTAACCGGCTTTGATTATAGTGAAGTCATTTCCAATGAAATTTTCTCATTCGCAAAAAAGTTGAAAATTTTGATCACTTTTTAAAAATTTATTCAGTTCGTGTACACCACCGAATGTATCACAAGAGTTTTACATAAATTCAAGCATTATTATCTAAAAAAAAAATATATCGATGCTTTTCTTCAAAAACCACGTAAGTCCAAATATATAAATTTTTCAGGAACGAGTATTTTATTTTGGGTGACAGACTTACGAGGTTTCTTTTTTTACGGATAGAAGCGCTAGTTGATGATTTGGACTTACGAGGTTTTCAAAATCGAATTCCTCGATTTTTTTTACATAAGAAACCACTTACGTAAGTCCAAAATATATAAATTTTTCAGGAGAGGTACGAGTATTTTCTTTTGATGACAGACTTACGAGGTTTCTTTTTTTACGGATAGAAGCGCTAGTTGATGATTTGGACTTACGAGGTTTTCAAAATCGAATTCCTCGATTTTTTTTACATAAGAAACCACTTAAAAGTGAATTTTGCGTAAGTCCCACTTACGTGGTTTTTGAAGAAAAGCATCGATATATATATTACACCAAGTTCTTTTTCAAATAGTCCCATTTTTAACTTGGAGATATTTTACAACAAAATTCATAAAATGTTCCAAGTAAAGCAAGTGACGGTAGCAAAAAAAATATGAATAATTGAAATTTCAATAATATTGAATTGCTGTCGAACTCGTACATAAATAAACTTTAATTTCATCTGAATGAAATTCAAATTATTCAAAGAATAAAGCAAACAGCCTGTCATGAAAAAATGCACAATTATATTTGTTAAATACAACAAAAACAAACAGCCAAATTAAATTTAACTTACAGCTTGATATTATTCAATAACTGAAAGGCATATTAAAAATATATGTAGTTAAAATATATTTTAAGTAGCGATATAAAATATGAAATAGGTATAAAACGGATCACCTATAGCAGCATTGATGGAATTGTTGTTAAAAAAAAATTGGTGAGTAGGTAGATGAGTAAAATATCGTTATCCGGAGTAAATTTATTTTACATGTACCATACCGTGCGTCTGGTATCTGGTTGAACTCCACACAGGCAAAACGCCAAATTCCCTTTTAATAAACAACCAACTAGGTATAACATGTTGGTAATACTGATTTCTATTTCTCACAACTAATCACAATGCATTTATAGGCAGTGATGTCATATGAAATTATTTTGAAGTATCATAACAGGGAATTTGCAACTTTGCCGGTATGGAGTTCAAATAGACGCACGGTATATTATGTAATGTAAATGGTGTAACTATAGCAATATAGTATAGTAGCTTTTAGTATAATTATAATTAATACAGTTGTATAGTACTCAGCTTTATTGTTCTATACGTAGGTAAACATTTTATTACGTGTTCTATAGCAGCAAATAATAGGTACCTACTACCTACTTACACATGAAAATGTGAAATATTATTTTTGAATTAATACGCCGAGTGATGATAATAATATTAAACGCGAGTAACCATATCAAGAACTCGTTTCATTAATGCTTATTCGAAATAAGGAAAATTAAAACTTAAAAATGCTGTCAACATCCCAAATCTTGTTAGATAGTCTCACGTCATCTCAAACTGATAAGTAAGTATATTGCAACATTAAGAAAGAAAGAAGAAAAAATTAACACAAAATGAATAATGAACATTTAGATTCTCATGGCACTAAACTGTTTCAAAAAAAATTTATCATCAACAAACACATTTTTCGAGCAAAATTAAAACCATAAGACTTGAGAAAAAGTTCCTTAAAAATAAAACGAAAAAAAAAAAATACAAAGGTATATCTTACTCAAAGTAAGCATTAATAAAAAAAAAATTATCACGCTAGTAGGAGCTGAGATCAGCTTAAAATGTTTTTCTCCTAATCTTTCAAAATAATACATTAATAAATCATAATAAGCGCAATTATTCGCAAATAAAAGTTAAATCACAAGAATAATACTTGGAGCAATACGCCTTCAGCGTTAGCGCGCAATTAATACCATTACAAAAAAAGTAAAAAAATAAAATTAAAAAAGGTACGATATTCTTAATTTAAGTAGGAGCAGCGGTTATTTGATTAAGCGCCATAGTTAATATGTCTTTCTTCTCTTTCGGGAATCTCAACTCCTTTCCGGCCAGTCGAGCGGCTTCTAATTCCTTTTCAGCGGCGTACAATTCTCTTTTAATAATGCCATTATTGTCGCGCTCTCTTGCTATCCAGTCTAGTGCCATTTGTGACCTCATTGTGTCGTCTAGAGTTCTGTCTGAATAATGCGCCACAACTTCTTGCCTAGAACACTGTCTCTCTCTCATAGCTTTCAAACTACCATTCCAATGGAGTAATTGAAAAACAGTCATTAATTCTTGAAATTCGAGCATTGTTCTCCCTTTATTACATTCTAACATGAACCTAAATGCACCAATACCGTTGTTCGCGTCTTCTTCCGCTTCGCTACCGGACGAACAAGTTTGTCCCTGTGTAACATAAAATTCATTTCTTTTATATACTTGACCTTTTCTTTTTTCGCTGAAGAAATCGTGTATTTTTAATTTTACCTTAAAAGAATTCGTGGCTTCGGTCACAGCCATTTCGATAAAACGATCGGAAATAATTCTAGAAGGATGTTCGTTGAATACAGAATTCATTAATGCGATCTTGGCCGCACTTCTTCGAGCTTCCGCTTTTGTTGGACAATTCTGCGCAAAAAAAAAAGAAGAAACGCCTTCACAAGTGGAACTATTATAGAACAACAATTTCGAAATAAATTATACGGTAACTTTAATGATAGTAATAACTCGTGGAAAAATTTATCATCGTCGTCTAGCTCGCGTATAAAAATAAGTAAAAACTTTTTAATCGAATTATTTTAAAAACCATTACATCGTTTAAAATAAAATAAGTACAATTTTCTATACTCAACCGTTACGTACCTATACTTGCATATGCCCTAACGGCATTATCGCTTTTATGAACGAAGCGAAGGAGAAAAGTCTTACTCTTATAAATTACCACTTTTGATATTATTACACAGAAAAAATCAAATGCATTCGGCCGCCGGCGAATACCATGTCAGGCTATAGCGTTAATGCGAACAAATGAATTCATACCTGGAAACTTCCGAAACAAGATCCTCCGGGTAAAGTAACATAGCATACGTATGGTGGAGAAACTGACGGTACGGATTCGTATATGAGTAATGCTCCGCAAGGATTACTTCGCGGATCGTCAACATTACGAGTTTGTTTCATTTGCCAAAATTCTTGAAGTGCTTCTACCACATTAACTGTAAAATGAAATGAACATATTATGTATTACCTATTGTGAATGCGGTTTAATCATAATCATATTATCATGAAGTTTCGAGAAGCTGAAAGAAAAATGACGCAAGAGAAAGAAACTCGAAGTCCTAACTTTATGTCATTTTCTTAATCCTTAGTATGGTTGATGCAGTGATAGGCACACTCCTGAATAATATGAATGCACTTCCACTTATTTCATCATTTTAGGAATGCACTCATTTGCACTCCTCGTTACTTATAGTTTTCACTTTTTTTACACGCTTTTTTTTCTTTTTTTACAAGCGATCACCGAAAGCTGAAAAGCAGTATTTTTTGAAGAGGGAACCTTGGAGTACATGTATATAATTATAAAATTATAAATAATTTTTAAAATTTTTTTAAACATACGCCTATACGCGTAATAATACCATAGATTAACCATATATACATAGATAGCTCAGCACCGTATGTTAAATTTTTATCACTCCAAAAGTGAAGCTGGAATAGTTTTTTGCTAAAATCTTGGAAACAGTTCAAGACAGAGAACTCGAAAATGGCTTATTTTAAAGATACTGAAATGCAATATGATTTAATTTTTCTAAAGTTACCGTTATCGATTTACTTTTGGAATTAATTTTGAAAAACGTTTTTCTACTTTGTTATTGCTATGAATTATCTCAAAAAGTGAATCAATGATCATTTTTTAAAAGTGAAACACATTCAGAATTTTATGCTCTTTCGAATGAGCTACTTGTAAACTTTCCATCGTATTTGCAAAAAGCTAAGTAAAAAGTCGAATTTATTTATAGTACTAGAGCTCATTCACAGAGGGCGTTCTAAAAAACGAATTGGTTTCATTAAAATAACTCGAGACTCACATCGATGGCAATAATGTTTTGAAATTGAATCATGTATAAAATGTCAAGCTCTTTCGAATGAGCTGTTTCCGAACAGTCTAACACTTTCCGGCTCGTTTTTCAACATTATTTTATGAATGATAAATTCGTGTATACCGGTGTGCTATCTATGTATGCTTAATCTATGGTAATATCTACATGGCTGTTCAACTTATTTGTTTTTAATGGAGAAATAAATGTGGAGGTATGGAACAGGTCACTACTATCCATCACGAGCTGTGATGAAAATTAAATTTCATCAATATTTTCTGGTTTTTCATCAGAGTTCTGGGCAAGAACGGTATCGTAGAAAATAGTGAAATGATCAATACGAATACCTATTAATTGCGAAACACTCTCAAAAAATTTGAAAGAATCAGTCAACCACGCTGTGTAGTTTGTTTGATGCAAATGGCTCTTCAGTTTTTACCAGTCAATAACCGAAGGATTTGAAAAATGCTATCATTTTAATTGTAAAAAGTCAACATTTTAGAACTAAAAAAAAGAGAAGTAAGCAGAAATGCTGAATAACTGTAGCTGAGTTTTTAACCGAGGCTTGTTTAAATTTACAAATAACATTGTTAAAACCCAATTAAGAAGTTAAATTTAAAATATGAGGTATTTCTGGCCTACAATAATCATATGAGCCCATATATTTCATATTTTAGCAATTCGAGACTCATGTTATCCTTCGACAATCCATCAGGTCATAGTTTGGTCATCAACTACCCATAGATACGAAGTTTGATCTCTCCAGTTCAATTTGATGAGTACGTATCGATTAGTCGTGAAATTGACTGTAGAAATAATTTCCCCTTAAAAGTTATTTTTTGCTCCAATTACCCTGCAAATACACTTGGGAAGCTAAAATTTGGAAATGTTGGTATCCGTAACTCTCTTTTTCGTATGAGACTAAAAATGAGAGTTTTGAGTTTTTAAAAGGCTGAACTTGGGTTCGTAAGTAATTTTTGGTGGCTATGAGAGCTTCGTTTTTTTCGATTGAGGATTTTGACATAGGGAGGAAATGTAGAACATGAATAAATGAAAAATTAAGACCATCCATCATGTACATAGAGACCACTTATTTTATGATTTTTCAGACAGGATGGAGGAGGGAGGGGAAATTAATTGAAAATGTTGATGAAGGAAATGTAGAAAATTAATAATTGAAAAGTTAACAGCATCCAACTATACATGGCGACTTGCTTCATGGTTTTGGAATCTGGGGGGAGAGAGGGGGAAATAATTGCAAATGTTATTACATTTTACATAAACAACAAAATTTCACTTCTCAACATCTCATTCCACTGGAAAAATGGAAAAAATAGCGAATAGAAACAGTTATGAAATTGACAAGAAATAATTGTGAAAAAAATAATCAGCTTATAAGCACTTTTTAAATGTTAATAAAATTGAAATTTGAAAGAACTGAGTAGGGGTAGAAATTACTCATGCTGACCTACGTTCGTCTCCACTGATAGAAACATTCTCATAAAAATCATTCAATGTCCCCGATCCCATCAGAGATTAATGAGGTACCAGCCTCCATGAACCATGTTAAGAGAACGTTGTTCATAGTAAAAATTACCAGAAAAGTTGAGTTTTTCAGAAATTTATCGAATTCATCACTCTAAATAATACACCAAAATTCTCAAGCAGTCGAAATTCGTACGACCCCAAAGGATGAAGGTAAAACTCCTCAGAAATCGTTTTTCGAAATTTATCTCGCTAAATATGACACTTAACGGAGAAATGAATATAGGAACAAAATTAATGTATTTTCAATTCTAAATAAAATAGGTTCCGTTCATGTTTCGAATAAAATCACCTCATGAAAAATGTCGTTCCAACGCAGGTTCATTTTGGTAAGTTTTTCTCATTTATGTTATCTCCACATAAATATGACGTTTAGGAGAAAAATGTTTGTACATAAAACTAGTGCCTCCTCGCCACTTCGAGGCTCGCAATAAAAATTTAATGAAGAAAAAAAAGTTATTTTAACAGGCAAGTACTGCAGCATTCCAAACTGCGCAAACCAATTCATTCTTACTTGTTACCCCCCCCCCCAAGAGTTCTTCCTTTCAGGATGGGCTTGCCTCTTTATACCTTTGTATACCTGCCATTTTAAACAATTTTACAACTTTACCCTTGGTCTTGCCCATGTGCAAAGCTTTTATTAGAATTTATCACCTTTTTTTCCCTTTGTATACCTGCTATTCTTTATATATCTACTTTTATACCTGCTATTCAAAACAAGGGTGCGCGCCCATCTCAAAACCGATTTCATTTTGATTTTAATATATAGAGAGATTATTCTGTACTAAATTTTCTACAAGAAATGTTCAATCCACTTTTTGTGTACGATGCAATGGAATGCCTAGAAATATTCTTGAAACACGCAGTTCTTTGCATTTTCCCTGATAAAATGGCATTTATAAGAAAATCTATCATATACATTTATAAGAAATTAATTTTCACTTTCCAATGAAACAGTCAACGTTGCTTTTTCGAATCAGCGTATTTCTAATTAAAACTTGCTCTCACGATTAAATGAGAGGCCAAAGTCAGCTAAAAATAAAGGTTAAAAACTGAATAGAATAGGTCGACAATAAAATATGATTTCAATGAAACGCAACGAATATGTTTCAAATTTTATTCCACTACCCACGATACATTCGGTTCAAGAACTTGTTCAAGGATTCACGATAAACAACGCGCCGCGTAAAGTTTATTACATCGACAATGAGAATAAAAGTCATTTATCTCATTTCAATACGATACGATGAGATTAATAAATTGCTGGGAATCACTCTGCGTCCAAAGAATCGACTGACGATACATTACCTTTGTTTCATCTGAGAATAATAATGAGAAGATATAACGCGTTATTTTTTTTCCATATAAAGACTTAACTTCATTCAACGGTTCATTATTTTCCAGTGCGTGATCTTTTGTCTACATTTATCGGTATCGCGTCAAATCGTAAGGTTTCAAATTTAATCTACTTTGATCTGACTATCATTGAATGCCATGCCTAATTGTCTGTTATTACTACCTGAACACAATTCGTGTTACATCCGTCCGTCAACTGTACATGTACCATATGTATGTATCACGCATAGGCTAAGGTTGCATCACGAGTATAACGCGACGATTTACCATATGTGTTAAATAGGAACGTTGTATTTTCTTGAATAGTGGTTACAACTAAAGAACATCTGTATTTTAGGCCGGACTTGGACCTGCACTAATAGGTACAGCTGTAAAGATAATTTTTTCGTATTCTATTTTGACAGCGGATATTATGCTCTCGAGTACCAACACAATAACCTTCGCTGGTATAGGTGCTCGATGGTCAATCTAATGGGCGGTGTTTGTTCTGTAATAACGCCATGCACAAATTATAACAGGTATATTTATACCCAATAAAAAAGTTGAGCTGGTTCTTTCGAATTTGTAGAGTTCTAAGAAATTTTATTTTTAATTTCCTACCGTATAGGTATACATATATATACTCTTTTTTCATGATCTATAATTTTGATACTTTGTTTAGTTATTTAAATTATTAACTCATTATTATTAGCTGAACCCGAAAGCAGGCGTATAGATGAACTCGAATTCCCGCTTTTTTATTACTTCGAAACCTTTTTGCCCGCAACTGGATATGAGATAGTCTACTTGAGTAATGAAAATTATGAAATTAAAATGTTTGCTGCTCTGTTAAAATGTAGCGCAGAATATTCATTCATAATAACTTATATCACACGTAACGCACAAACACAAAGTTGAGATGACCAATCAATGGAAAAAAGTAAAGAACGAGCGTTTGAATGGCCAACCAATTGAAAAAATAGTCCAATAAAACGTGAGAGAAATAGATCAAAAGAACAAGCAACCCGCTAATAGGAAAAACAAGAACTAGTAAAACATCAGACGATCAACCAATGAAAAACGAGTTGATAGCGTATTTAAACCACCAACCAATAAGCAATACAGACCAATAGGTAGTATGTTGTTTAAACAACCAAGCAAAAGAAAATAGAACAAATAAAACGTTGTAATGGTAAGTAACTAATGAGAAGAATAGATGAATATAGATGCGAACATTTAAACGACCAATTATTAAGAACTAATTTACCATTAAATGATCAACTAATGAAGAAAAAGAAGAAATAGAACATTTAAATGACTAACCAACGAGAAAAAGAATAAACCGAATGTTTTAAATGACCAACCAATTCGAAAAATGGACCAATAGAACACTTAAAGAACTAATCAATGACAAAAATGAACCAATAGAAGTTGAAATAACCAACCAATAGGAAAACAGATCAGTAGAATGTTTCAACGATCAACTCAAGAGAAAAACGGGCCAACAGGATCCTTGAATGGACAACCAGTATAATTATCAGTTTTATCATTTCATTGTTTTCTGAATTTAGGGCCTCTTTAAATACCGTGTGACCAAATGATCTTTGCACTCCCATAGTTTCAGAACCAAATATTTTTCATTTCCATTGGTGATTGTTCTCAGACTCTTGTGGTCTGGAGAACCAATAGAAATTTATTAAAATTTCTTGGTGGCCAGCGGGAATGATTTAACCTGTTATAGGTCAAACCACTTTGCTCACACGGTATAGTATTCGCAAAAAAATAATGGTTTTATATAAAATATATTAGAGTTCAAATTTTAACAAAGAATGGTGCTCAAATATTTTTTTTTTTTTAAGAATGAAAAAGTACCCTTTTACTAAAACAAATGAAGTGGGGTGGTTTATTACATTAGGCAACACACTAAAAAGTGAAGTTTCTGAAGTAAGTATTCTTCTACCATTGAATCTAAACCATAGCATCTTACAAAACGATTTTAAATTATCTAACTAAATTTTAGATTTTTTCTCGACAGAATCAATATAACAAGTTCCCAGCAAAACCAGGGCAAATTTTTTTATTAGCTCTAATGAACGCAAAACGAAAGAAAGTAATAGGTTAACGATAAATTGCGAATAAATTTCATTTCCCCAAACCAGTTTTCAATTATAGCTTATCGCTGTTAGATATTTATGAGAGCGGTGCATCGAGATAAATGTAACATATAAAAATGTTTCGAATCTGATCGTACCGGACGCATCGAACTTTAAACCTATCGTATATCAGTGGTAAGATCGATACGGATGGTACCTATAAGGTACTCACTGATAGGTATTAAAATTCTATCTACCATCGGTTAACAATATGACCATAATGACGAATTCAAGTTTTTACAAGAGTACTTCAAAGATGACATTATTGAAATTTCACAATGTATTAGGCCCATCCCAAATTGATCAAAAATCAGCAAAACTTCTAGCTGCGCAGATGCTGAATCATACATCATCAAAATATCAAAAATACTTTTCTATGGAACTAAACCAGTTGAATTTACAGTATAATGCTGGTTGCCAAATTGTAAAAAAAAAACGAAAGCGAATCAAAGAGGGCTGAAAAAATTGAGCAATTGCTTAGATTTTGGCAACTAAAAAAATAAGCTTGTCTAGAAATTGTCATCTCAGTCGTTTGGTTCCACAATTAAAAATACCAAGAGCTAAGCTGTAAAAAAGGGTTAATCTATTATTTGACTTCCAGATATTAAAAAATAGATTTTTTTTTTAGCCATCAACTTAAAAACCTTAAAATTAGGCACCCGAACTTACTCAAAAATTTGACCACAACTTCAACTTAACTCACGAGGCAAGTCTAAAGTTTGACCTTAACAATGACCTTGACTCCGACCTTTAATTATTGAATCATTATTGAAATTCCACTCCGACTGCGATCCTTTCGGACCAATCCATCAGAGTTTCAAACTCTAACACTAAGAGTTTGCTATAGTAGGTCAAAATTCAAAATTTCTCATTTTTCATTTTTGTCTCGAGAAACATGTTTATTGACATAATAATGAAATTTTAGAAAGTAACACATTCCGATTTTTGAAAATTTTGTCAATGAAATGAGAGAAAATGGAAAACTTGAAATTTCCCAAAATGAATCCAATGTTAAATTTTCAGCATCTCGAAATTCAGCAAAAATTTCAACTTTTTCCAAAAAAAAAAATGGCTATATTATCAAATTTCAAAATTATGTTCCGACTCAATTTCGACTCCAGAACAAATTTCCAATCGCTACTTGAACTCCACTTTGACTACGGATAGAGATGGTTGAGAATATGGTAAGTTACTGTAAATTACCGGTAATTTACAGAAGGATTGAATTATTCAAATTCTCACCGTAACTTAAGGGTGTATTGTATATACTGTCTGTCCAATATAGCTTGAGACTTTTTGAACAGCGCAAAGTTAGGCAAAAAGCGCGACAATTTTCACGATTTCATTACTACCCAAAATGTGTTCAAATTGAGAATGCTGATCAAATCGTCGAAATAGTAAAGCACAAAAAAAATTCTGTGAATATGTTTCGTGCTAACTTCGATGAGCTAATAGGTAATAACATATTTACCTACTTTGTAATACAATCCACATTTTGAGTAACCATGTATGAATTGTTGCCTAACTTTGCGCTGTCAAGAAGTCTGTTTGCCTGTCCAAAGCCTGTTTTTGATCGCACTTAAATTTCGTAATGCACATAATAAATCGTTTTCTTTAAAATTTGAAATAAACACGCTCCATCAATATTTAAAAAATCGCACGCTAGGTCTTTTGGACTAAATAAATATTTCTCGAAAAAATTCTCAGATAAAAGTTGATTCATAAGGAGTCAAAATGTTTCACTTCTCATAACTTAATTACTAACAATTTTGTCAAATAGCTCAGGACAAGAGCTACAAAAATATCATTGTTTAATGCCGTAAAATTTTGCAACCTATAATAATTACATACAATGCTTGCAAAGTTTGGTTATACCATGTTATACTAAAAAAAAAAAACTGTGAATGTACATTATACCCTTGAAAACGAGTTGTTAGCTTTTTTGGATGCGATTTGGTATTTTATGAGGTTTTTTAACATTTCATCTAGCTTGTATTAATTTGTTTATTTTTTTTTTTCTTTTACGATTTTTTACATTAATTGAGTTCCTTAAATTACTTGCGAAATAAATTATCAGAAATTGAACATCATAACTATGGAGCAAGACTGGAGAAAGCTAGAATTGGTTCTGGTGGAAAAAAATTTTTTGGGCTTCTCTTTCCAATTTTTTTCAAGTCTATTAAAAATTTGATAAAAAAAAATCAAGGAAAATCAAATAAAAAAATGTAGTTAATTGAAATTATGAAAATTTTCAACACCGACAATTTGGATATTTTCACCGGAGGCACCCTGCCTACTCTGTTCCTCCCTAAGTTCCGACCCTTGGCTTCGAAGTCAATCTGAATAACTTGACACTAGATTCCAGCTGATTCTAGATTAGATGTGGTTTCGGAGTCATAATCAGGAACAACTAAGTTCAAGTCCAATTTGCGTTTATAAATTATTAATAAATTCGCAAAACATAACTTTATGATGATTAACCATCTCTAGTTTTGGGCCAAAATGAAGTATTAAATGTTAATGGCCAACATACATAATGACTAGTTCAGTTAAACTTGAACCTGAACCTTCAAAAAATATATTTTTAAACGGTACCACTAGCCAAATAAAATATAATTTCAATTCCAGCTTTAATTGACGATATCGCGACATAAATGCGATTGTAATGGACGATACCAAGCGATGGTTGAAAATCGACAGTGATATCTTTTTGAAAAATGATTGAAAACTACGACACGAATAGGCCGGTAATAATATTGTTACAACCACGCCTATCGCCAGATATAGCTGGTGGCGAAAGCGACAGATCCTGCAAAATGTAAAATGGTAAGAGGAAAAACCAGGATGGAAAGTAGTATTGCCATCGGTTTACCGCGTATTCACGCATCTGATTTCATCCGACTTGGTTCCATAATGAAGGTAAATTCAACTCAAACTGACCGACCAGTTTTGATAGAACAAGTACAGTGATGGCAAATGCGGTTGCATTGTCGCCGCGAGACGTAATTGCTACCGGCGAATCTTGCCCATAATTAAGATGCGACCGCGCATGCTCACCGATTGTTTGTTATCTTGGCGAAAAAAACCAGCGAGAAGTTTTCGTGGGGGCGGAGGAATAGAGGGAATAACTAGCGTGGCAACTGGGCGCAATAATCTATCACAACCTCTGGGGCGTTTGCGGCCCGCGTCCTACCAGAATACTGAATCAGCAAACATGCGCATGTGATTTCATCCATCTATCGATGCATTCCTTTTGAAATGTGAACATGTTTTCGGCGAATGTAATTTGTAAAATGCAGTATCGGTATTTTTTGCTTATCTTTGTATTTCACGTATTCGCTGGATCGTTGGGTTTTTAGACGATTCAGCAGTGACTTTTTTATTTATTACTGCTAGCATTCCGATTGCTGGTAAAAGCGGTAGCTGGTAATTGTTTAATGATGAAAAATATGCCGAAACTGTTGTCTGATAATTAGCTGGACATTCTTAATGGTATACCAGGTTTCAGTTATTGTGAGCCGTATAGGAACCTAAGTTGAGGAAAATATGCGACAACCGGTTTCGTGAGATGTGAACTAAAAATAAAAAATAAAAAATGTAAGCAGCCATGCTGCATTACTGAAGCTGAATTTTTAATTGGTTGATTAAGTTTATAATAATAATGTTGCTAACCCTTTATGTCTACAAACCACACTCACTAGCAAGGAAAACCCCTACCCTAACCTTACCAAAATCTGCCATGTTTGATCTATTTGACAAAAAATTAAGAGGTTATATTCTGTCATCAACAAACCTTGCATACATAGTTTGACCTCTACAGTGGATTTGGTAGGAGATATGGAAGATAAATGAAATTTCTGAGATAATGCACTCCAAAAGTCGTTTTTCTCCTAAACTCCCTCTAATTCATTTGGGAAGCTAAAATCAAAATATATTAGTCATCTCGCTTATTTTATCATTGACACGACAGTGAAAAATTTTCCAATTTCTTGTAGCTCTCCACCCCCACTGCTACACATGTTGAGATCGAGAACCCTTCTCTTCCCCTTCAACAACATGTGTAAAGATGAATTTGGGACATGGTATACTTCTTATGCCCAATATCACATGAGTTCATATTCATCACAGTTTAGTTAAAGCTCCCAATCTAAATTCAATCATTTTGACTTTTTTTAGCTCGATTTAAGGGGAGATATAGAAGATTCAAGAAATTTCATATTTCAAAACATCCTCTAAAAGCAGTTTTTTGATTCAGCTCATTTCTAAATGCACATGGAAGGCTAAAATTTAGGTGTGTTGGTGTTTGTAACTCATTTTTAGCTGAGTTTTCAACTAAAAAAGACAGCTATTACAGCTATATGATTTGTGAAGGGAAGGTCGGGGGAGGGTGAGGTCTGTATATTTTTCCCCCACGCGTAGCGCCAGCGGGTACTCATAAATTCGCTCAAAATCTGGTGAAAGACTCTTCTTGAAAATGCGTAGAACAACCTTTTTTGGTTTTTCGATAAATTACAAAATGGCGGATCACTCAAATTTTGAGGGGAGCTGGAATGAGGCAAATAGCTCAAATTTTTTGTTTTTGATTTCATATGAAAGAATAAGTCACAGACACTAACATACTCAAATTTCAGCTTCCTGAGTGCATATTGAGAAGAGTTAGAGCAAAAAACGGCTTTTTGAAGAAGTTTTGAGTCATGAAATTTCTTGAAACTTCCATATATCTCCACCAAATCAAGTCAAAGAAGTCAAACTTTGTGTGTGGGGTTAATTGGTGACCAGGATATGACTTCTTGAATTTGGATGAAAATGGATGCAAAATAGCGAATATCAAAATTTGAGAAGAATTTGAGGAGCCTTAAGTTAGTAAAAATGTAATTAATATGAACTCATATGGTTATTGGGGATGAGAAATACACTATATCCCCAATTCATCATCACACATGATGTTGGAGGGGAGAAGGCGGGGTTATCGGCCTAAAATAGTTGAAACTTGGTATTGGTATTGGGTGTGGCCTGTAGTCATGAAGAGTTGAGCAAGGTTATTACCAAACCAATACAGGCTCCAGTTTAAAACACAGCTTCAGTAATGTGGCATGGCTACTTACGTTTTTTTTTTTTTTTTGAGACAAAAAGAAAAAAAAAGTTGAGCTATTTGTCTCCCTCCAGGTCTCCTCAGAATTTGAGTGATCTGCCTTGTTTAGATGTATCGAAAATCTAAAAATGGTAGTTTTGCATATTCTCATAAAGACTCTCTTATCAACATCAGAGCTGGCACACAAAAAGATTGTTTTGTTCCGTTCTCTTCTTTTGTTCCATTCTACTTTTTTGTTCGTGAGAATATCACTTATATTGTTCGGTTCTGGCTTGTTTGTTTTGTTTTGTTTTGTTCTGTTCTGTTCTACTATATTCTGTTCTGTTCTGTTTTGTTTTGTTTTGTTCTGTTCTGTTTAGTGTTTTTGAGAAACATCGAAAGAAATGAAAACATTTACCTAATAAACAATCAGAAATATGAAAATTTGCGTAATCACGCATTACCGCTGGTCTTTAAAAATCAAAAGTTCAAATTTTGATGATGCCATCGCTTGATGTCAACGCCATCGTGAACTATGAAAGAAAAAGCTGTTCTATTCAATTCAGTTCACCTTTATTTTTTGTCCTGTTCTGTTCGGAGTTTTGTTCCATCAGGTTTATTTTTTTCAAAATATAATTTTGTTCTGTTCTGGTTATCGTTCATTATGAACTAAAATTTTAGTGTCTGAATCCTTCATAATGTTCTATTCCATTCATGTTCACCAACCCTGATCAACATACCTGCTGATACTTACAAGGGGAAAAAAGATGATTGTGCATACATGTATAACAAAAAGTTGGGCATTTGCCAGATGATTAAAAAATCGTATGAAAAGCAACGATTTGAACGCCACACCCTCCTTCGATCATTCTTTCCCAAATCAGGTGGACAGTAATAGCTGTCGTTTTCAAGTTAAAACTCAGTTGAAAATTTATATCAATATTGTAAACAAAGCCCGCAGTAGGATTTATATCTCTAACACTAAAATAACCCAACTAACTGCACAGATTTCTTCATCCTTCTTATGAAATTCTCATCGGCAAATGAATTCAACTCATTCGTCGCCAGCTATCGTCGTTCAGTGGAAGGTTCAGTGATAATTGGCAGCCGCCAGGCCACGATCGCGAACCTAACCGTCGCACGCAAACGATAAATTAACGCCTCCGTGCGAGTCGTAAAACATCGTATTAAATCAAAATTCGATATTTCTTCAACGCTTTGCTGGCGTACCGCGTACCATTCTGAGTCTTTAACGTGCCGCCGATATGACCGCATGTTTACGTACGCCACATCCAGACACTGTCAACCGATGACTGTTGTATACTTTGCCGGACGCGAGTTCATCGTACTGGCTTTCGAAGAAATAAAATACCTTTATAAATAGAACAATGAAATAACGAACGTTGACATAGTGCTCGTTATTGTTTTTAACGTGAAGATTCGCTTTCCGGCGTCTATTATGTGCCGCGCCACCAACCAGTAATGTACCATCACGTTCTAAACAAATGATCGATTTTCAACGATCAAGGGGCGCAAAAACAAGACGACACATAGCGCGTAACTCGGCGGAGATGTTAGAATCGTTATTAACCGAAAAACCTGGCAGCTTCCATCTTTCCAAACTGGTTAGATTAGTTGGTAATTTAAAAATAATGCGACAGGCGTTAAATCGTTTCATGTACATTCTGAGCCGATTAAAATCGAGAGCAAATGCAAAGAAGAGAACGCGCATAGGCGCTCACATAGGATGCAGCATTTTCGCAAGTGGCAATTTACTATCAAGTGGACAAACCTGACAGCGATTGAGTTTGTAGTTTAATGCTCATTTTTTATGGTAATCAATATATGTACATGTGTTGGAAATGTATTTCGTTGTAACGCGTTCGACTTTTCGCAGCTTTGAAAAATGATTTATTATTCCTCATTTCGTTATTATGTATTATCTTTGTAATACTTACTGCTGTGGTATTCGCCTTTTACCTCGTTTTATTCTTCGCGATTTTTTTGTGTCCTGGTTTCGAAGCGAATTTATTTTTATAGTAATTGCTAAACGTAAACGTTCATTTTTTTTGATTACGTTTTAGTAAAAATGATAGCTATTACGAGGTTACCTGAATTGACCAAGGAATGGTAGGGGAAAGGAAAAGTCTCATATTTCTGCTATAAAAATTAAGTATTTGTCGTTGATTGCTCAATTTCATGGACCTTAATAGATCTAAAATGGTGAGTACTGAAAATCGGATAACACTTTGCGAAGCCTCGAATCAGGTCTGAACAGAGGGGAGAGGGGAAGGAGATTTCCCGAGCCCGAGTTTTTTTCGGAGCCCAATAAGGGCCTGCGATTTTACGCATTGGCGCTAAAAATCTGTCTTTACCTACACCTTTTTTTGCTCTTGGGACTTTTCTACTGTCCTGGGTTCGGATTTTTTCTGCACGGCGCTGCCTCGAATAGCTCAAATTTAATAATTAGCTGAGTTTTTAATTTAAAATGGTAGTTATTAAAGCTTACAGGAGAAAAGATTTCATATCATTAAGTTTCAGGTCATTTCAAATCATATGTCAAACGTTCAAATTTTTAGTTTTGTACATTATTGGAGAATTGCACCGCCCAAGTGTTATAACTTTTTTTATTAGAGTGACTCATGTTGGTAACACTGTTTACAGTCTGTGGGCGAATTTTACATCGGGTGCAATAATGTACACATTTCACTTAACTTATGTAAGTTTATAGAACATATAATTTTTTTTTTCTCAAGCGCACTGGTGATAGAATTCGTATGTTAATTCTGCATAAATAAATCGATAAAATTGTTTTCCGAGAGTTTTTTATTCATCGTTCTATCTCATGCTTCACTCACAATTTTTGGTTGTAACGCCTCTGGTATTTCAGCTAAATTTGGGCATACGAATACAACCTGAAGATGAATCAATAAATTAAATCGAAATATTCATATTGCATAGTGCACTAGATTTCAAAAAAATTATTAGTATTATATGTATGCAAGTCTCAGCATGCTTGATGCCTTCAATAAAAACTCAGTTCTAGTAAAACGGCATGGCTGCTTACAATTTTTTATTGTTATTTGTTTTATTTTCTACTTTGAAAAAGAAAACGTGAGCGAATGAATTCGTTCAAGTCTGAGCTTTATCCCACAACTAGATAACTGAACACATCCACGGGATATGCGAGCCTTTTTTAAAAACAAAACGGTATTGTTCAGCGAGATTGATGATGCATTACAGTTGGTATACAACAATGCAGATAGCGAAGTAAAGAAAACTATTAGAAACCATCAGCGTTTGTTTATGAAAGTAAACAATTCAAGAAACAAATCAACGAACTAAGTGCCTACGCGGTGAAGCAAAGAAGTTCGACACCACAGAAAGACAAAACGACACTACTTTTGTTTTATCTGTACATAATATACGATTTGTATGTATGAGAAATTTTTTATCAAAATAATAAAAAATATGTTGTTTTTCATCACTTACATGGGGAGAAGGAGGTAAATATATTGAACGTAAATAACAAGTTACATTTTCCCCCCTCCCCTCCACAAATACTATAAGTCAGTATTTATGCTTGATTCTTTTGAAGAGCACATTGATGTGATTCTTCATCTCCCCTCACCCACGAAAAAAATGCGCCAAATTTTAACACTAGTCTTGAAATTTCAACTCATTTCATTTTATAGTATTTGAATTTGGAAATAAATCATTCAGACCATCTTATCAAACAGGTTTCATTAATAGTAATATTCAACAGAGAAGTATGTATTTCTTGGAAATTCTTAAATACCACTCGATGGTTAAAACTTTTACATTCTCGTTAATTCACTCAAAAAACGAAATTCAAACTTTCGGTCGTACCTACCAAGCTACACCTACTCATTTTCAAAAATGCTACCTGACGTTTATCAATTTTTTTTAAAATACATTTTTGAAACATGAAGTGGTTGAAATGTTTTTAAGATGAATTCAATAAAATTAAAATTCATTGAGACACATTAAAAAATAATTTTTAATTTATAAATTGCAGTGTGGGTTTTATCAAGTGAATAAGCAATTAGCGCAGTCTGGTGATTAATCAATGAAAATCATTTTTTTTTTTAAATGAAAAGTGAATTTGACTTTTTTTAAACGAGTTAATTATTCACAAATTTTAATAACTTGAATCAAAAAATAATTTTTAGTTTTATTAATTACAATTTAAATGATATTTAACTATCGAAAAAACGATTTTTGCGCCAAGTATCAACCAATCAATTAGACACAGTGTACTGAACGATTGAATCAGTTCGACGCACGATATCATTACTGTTTTCTTCGCATAATGAGGGGACTAATTTTCATGTACAGGTACTTAAGATTTTTGGAATTAATTTTTTGTAAAATCAACTTGGAACATCATGCAGCCATAATGACTCGTCGAATATTAAAAAGGAGAAACGGAAAATTCCAGTGACTTTAAATATCGTTATAACGCTATTAACTGAATGGGTAGGTACCTAAATCATTAAAATCACATAAATTTCAAGGTAATTATGTGTTCACTTATTGAGAAGTAAATTCTTTTGAAAATATTTTCACGTTTAGGCAGACGACTAAAATCGAACAAATTTTCAGCTGACTAAGATAACAAGACGTATGTTATTCAATAACTACCAATTAATACAAAGATAAAAGTTTTTGAAAATTAATTCATAACATATCTTACCTCTTCCAAAGTCACGAGTGTGTTTGGCGAAGCTATTCACAACCGCATCTACAGTTTCTTTGAGTATCCTCTTAGCGCCCTTATCATCTTCGGAAATTTCGCTGGACGAATTTGAAACACTTTGAGCAGCGGATGGCGATCCTAAGAAAGTAACTCGGTGTCTATGATGAGGCGGAGGTGGTGGAGGAGGCGGCGGCGTTGGTAAAATTTTTTGCATGGTTTGTTGCATTTTAAAATTGCAAAAACTTCATTTTATCAAAAGGGGAAAAAATTTCGGATAAATTCCACGCTACACCGACGAAAAGTCGATTAACGAAATCATAAACAAAAATTGATAATGAACCCGTGCCGAACAATAGAATTTGCAATGATGTCACAGAACCGTCTACAGTTGCAATAGTAGAGCGAAGGTTAAGATTGTTATCACGAAGAGAAAGAGAAAAAGTACCCGCGGCAACGACGACTTCTTCCTGACGACGGCTAAACTAAAGAAAAGTAAGAACAAGAAGAAGTAAACGGTAAACCGATTACAGCGCGAACATAATGACGACAACGACGACACCGAGACTAGAGGGGAGCCGTGGTGATAGGTTAAAAGTAATGGAAGCTACAGCTGTCGTTGCTGATGCGGTTGCTGCTCTTGCTATTATCGATACTTAAATACCACTACCGGAACTATTACTGTTATTACCCTCCACCACTAATGGTCCGTTCTTCGATCACCGGTTTTGTCTTTCGAATGTTGGCGAAGTGCAGTGGCTTGTTCTAACGCATTGACGACAATAATTTATAATCAGCTCTTAGCTGATACTTTTCTTCCATCTTTCATCACCGAAAACAAAACACATACGAGAATCGAAAACTGGTTACCAAAGAAGAGCGACAATAACGACCGTACTAACGGTTAATGACACCAATCGTGAGTTGAACGGAACGATGAGTCATCACCAGCAACGCAATATGAATCCTTTATCGATTTCTTCACTCGATTTCGCGAATTAAATTTTATTTTAAAAATTTCCTAGTCAATATAATCGGCCGAAATCAACTCGTAATAAACACCACTTGGAAACAGTACGACGGAACGACAAACGAAAATAGGAGCCGGTCAACGATCGCATTTCCGGTGAATTAAACAAAAAATTGAAAATGTGTACAAAAAATATTTAAAACCACTTCAACGCTTGTCAGCACGTTGTAATTGCGCTACACCTAAATCATTACTGAAGAAAAAACAGACTGGTAACCGCAGACGGAAACACAGCAACATCAAATATCAGAAAAAGTCGTCTATTTAATAGTAGGTTTGTGTAGGTACCAGTAATCTATATACAATATACATTAATGTAGAATACTACACAACCAGAAGGCAGCCGAATTGCATTCTGCGAAGCCGATGCGCAGCCTCTATGCATTCGACTGCGGTCCATCATGCCAACACTCCCGTGCTGATAGCGATCGTCGCTTGTTTTGCAGTTCATCTACCAATTACTCGACTTATTCATTTTCTTTCATTAATTATAAAGCAACATAGTATGATTAATAAACAATATATGTATGCGTTTTTTTTGTGCACAATAGAAAAAAATCCATCATTTATTTAGGTGATATCTAATCTATGAATCTCGTAGTTTCAAGTTTACTAGACATTAATAAAAATCTACAATATGTGATATGGGAACAATAAAATAAAATAAAATAGTAGGTGCATGATACGCCTTATCGGATTTTTCTCAACTGGAAAAATTTAAAGAAAAAATAAGCAAACGAAAAAAGTTGTAATATTTTGTAAATGTTAGGAAAATCAGAAAAGATACTAAAACAAGAGTAACAGCAGTGTTCGTCATGTAGATATGAAGTAAATATAATACCTATTAACATTCTTTTCATCATCTCACGTTCAATACCTATCATTAATTAGGTACCATATACCTATTATATCCAGTCGTTATCAACTAAATGCATTACTTCTTTCACATTACTTTACGTTCAATATCTAAATGTACTTACTTTCCCCAAATGAATGCGTACATCAAATATCTATTCGTGATGCGAATTTTTCGAGATGAAATTTTCGTATATGGCATTATAGACGCTTGAACAGTGATTTGCATTTATCCTCATCTTTTCATGAGTTACTTAGGTATCATACCTATGGTTGTTTCAATACCATGTGTCCAATTCACCCAACGCAAAAATTCCATCATGCTATTAAAAATAATCGACTGGCATTGGCTATACTTCTAATGTGATGTTTCTTCAACTATGAGAAATCAGTGTAGCCATATGAGGTGTTATAGAAATTACCTAAAAAAGGGATGTTATAGCGCTAGATGTCAACTAATCAATATTAGACGCCCAGTATAGATGATGAATTTATTTACATAAATTATCATGAGAGATAATTTCGTTTTATATTATCTTTGGAAACAATTAAATAATTTGTCACGTTACCTCACCTTGAAAATACACATTTATATGGCAATAAATTATTTCAATTTATACCTATTTTATCTAAAATATGAAAAAATATTTTCATCTTTGTCAAAAAATGAGAAAAATTTCATGTTCAAAAATAAGGTAGTGAGAAGTCACGTACTCATGCGACCTAACCTTTGAAATATACATTAATAAATTAAAAGTACCTCAACTTAACACTGATCATCTTAATGCTGCCTCATGTTTTCTTACTTTAAAAATTTACAATATTGCTCATTTTATACAAAAAAAATGATGTAGGCGTTAATAAGTTTTAATTTATCATTTTTTTAATACTACCTCATGTTTCCTCACCCCAAAAATTGATCACCTTAATGCAATCAGCTCGCACTTCAATCAAATCCAAAAACTAATCAGCACTCATGCTCCATCAAATCTACCTATTCCCTTAAATGCAATCGATTTATTATCAAGCTTTACTCAAAATATTGCGTCAGAAAAAAGAACAACAAAGCTCGAATCTCAAAAGCTCAATCATCTGCGAACAGATCGATACAAAAAACTAATCGATTCTATCACCTACTTCACCTATTTTCAAACTTTCGAGTCGATCAGTTGAAATCTACTCAAGTTATTGCGTTAGAAATGAAACATTCAAGAAATCCACTAATCACGTGATATCAGGTGACTCGGCACTTCAACTAAAAAAGCTCTTCCCCACTATAACCAGCACTATTCTTCACATTTACACTCGATTCGCTCACTTTTACTCAAAACTTCGCCTCAGAGAAAGGAAACATATATACACAAAAACTAAAACGATCGCAATAGCAATTTAAGAAAATATATCAAGAGAATCAAAACAAGAAAACTATTCCGAGGATCTCACCCTGTACATTTTTCCATTAACGTACTAACAAAAATGTGATACCTTCTACTACCTATAATATCGTCTCACTAATGCATAATTTTCTTTTCCGTTGAGTTACACAAAAATGTTATTGTTTCCGTTCGACATGCTTAATTATAGCAAAAATTAGGAATACTTTTTTCTCACATTTTATCAGAAATAATAACACGTACAACTAATGGAAATATTTTCTCACGGTAATCATATAATTTATCGGTATAAAAAAGGTTCTACTCAATGATCGCGTGTTTCATACGCGCAGACGAAAACTGGAAATATTTAATTTATGTAGGTACCTAATTATCAATTTTCCTAAGCTTTATAACTTATAACTGTCGTCTTCTGAATAATTCCAAGAAAACATCATTCGATAGTACCTAATTCCCTTTAATTACTTAGCCAACAAAACAATGAACTTTTTCAGAACTCGATTCCAGTTAAAGACTGGTAACCAAAAAAACTTATGTACGAAGGTTTAAATTGAACATTCCTCGGGTTCTCGTTAAATGCAGTCCTTATCGTTACCATTTACGTACGTTTGAACCAGTAGACTAGACTCGTTTACTTTTTTTTTTACTTATTTATTTGGGTTATTGAGATGAATGCATTTCTCATCGATTCGCCTTTTTTTTTTGTACTATTTTGTTCAATAATCACATCTACGTCTACAGCAGTCGAACCTTGTTATTAGAGCAAGACTAGAAATACTTAAAATAAAGTATAGATTTCTGTTGAACTAACTTCATCAGCCATGAGTAGTTTGACATGATTTTAAAATTATTCGATTTATCGAGATATTTTCTTGTTTTCTCTTATCTTTCCAAACTGATACTAAAACTACGCAGTTACATCAAAATTAAAATATAAAGTAGATTAGAAAATAGCTGCAACTCTGTATCCTAAAATTTTTAATGTTTTTTGATCGACATCTGATGATCGAAGTCGATTCATATGGGAAGCCTAGGCAACTACCAAAAGATTTTTTAGTGATTCTTTCACTACATAAGACCACACTATATACCAATAAAATAAAACACTACAAAAACTAAAATAGTAATGCGCATTTATTTTTCAACACGCCTATAATTTAAGGAATGAAATTAGCTAATTTAAATATTAAACAAAAAAATGAGGAAAATGGGTATGACGGATTTTTCTTTAAAAGAAGAAAAAAAAAGAAACAGGAAAAAAAGAAAAAGAGAGAAAAAAAATAGGTAAAGAAAATTCGTAACATTTCTTCACCTCGAAGATTTTGAAATATTTGGTATAATAGATAATTAAAAGCGATTAAAAGCGGCAAATTTCAATGTGATTATTTATAAAATTAAGTAAATAATTAATTACATACAATAAAAACGATAGTAAGAAAGTTATAAATGATCATAATACAATTAAAGATATAAATGTAAAATTGCGAAATATTCAAAATGATCTTGACTCATGAATAATAAGCGATACATATAAAATATCTTTTAAGAAAGACCGTCGTATCGTCAATATTAACATTAATAAAATTAATACAATCTATGATAATTATAATTAAACCCAAAGTTGGACAAATATTTAACCGTTACGAAAAAAAAACGAAAAAAAAAACAGAAAAAACAAATATAACAACAAGGGATTTAAAAAAAAAATAAAAAATAAAAAAAAATGGGCAATAATAGAACTATTAATTTTCTAAATAAAAATAACGATAACAAGTTTCACGGTAAACCTTTCTCATATCATAAATTCTTCTCGTAAATTCGAAAAGGTGTTGAATTCCGTTAGATTCTTTCCAACGTACTGCACGGTGGTGATTATAAAAAAGCGATTGGTTATGCTGATACTGATGGAAACAGTATCCATAATTTGTGAAAACCGTTTACAATTCGTAAATATGTAACTTTAAAGGGCTTTCCCTCCCTTCCACCCTCCCAATTATGCGAGAGAGACCTTGTTGAAAAAAAAAAATTAATCCCCGCTCGATGCGACGAAGGTTTCACCCACGTATTCGCCACATCTTTCCTGCAACAAATTCACAATTACATTAGTTCGCTTCGCAAATAACAACATAGACCGATTTCACGTGACGTCATAATGGCGAACGAATAAAAGAGAAAATTACACACCATTATACCTACACACATAATGAATATTTTTCAAAATGATTCGAAAACTTCAAAGGTATGCTTTCAGTATCTTAACAGTAGGAGAAATTACGACACTTGATGGTGAGGGAAGGGGGAGCGTTAATGAGGAGCACTTAAGCTTCCTCTCTCAACTTCTGCCAATTAATTAGCGAAATTTATTCCTGTAATATCTCATTTTTTCTCAGAATGTAAAGAAGAGAGAAGCAGTGGACTGTCGAGTACTTTCAATATTTTGTTTTCCTATGATGAACATCAAGCAAGAAAATACGCGCCTAAGGCACTCCTAAATGTCAAACAATCTCATTCTTTCTACTTTTCTCTGTACTGAAGTTGCCAAAATTGAAATATTTCAGCTGTAAAATTCGAAAATTAAGCAATTTTTCAATACATTTTACGCTATGTTGGAAATTGCAATTTAAAAATTAATTTATGCTTTTATACAACAAGTAGAATCTTCAAATTATTGAAAAATGTTCAATTGTTAAAGAACGTTGAACTCTAAATTTGGTAAGTTTTGAAAAAGTGGAACCTCAAAGTTGAAATACGTTATGTCTGCAACTCCAAGAGTTGAGAAAAGGGGGTATGGTGAGTTGAATTTCGTTTTTGACAAAAATTGAAGGGAATGGTCACAACAGTTGCTAAATGACTTCAAGAGGACATAATAAAAATTTCAGCTTCTCCGCTCTGTTATTAAACCTCCCTTCTGAAATGAAGTGAATGTTTAAAAAAATTTTTTATTCCAAAAAAATTAATTTTCGATCAATTCAAATTTTTTCCATCTTTTAAAATCATATATTTTCGTTTAAAGATTGAAAAAACTGTAACCATCAATTTTTTTTCAAATTTTAACGGTCTCAATTATTTTTTGATTTTTTTCGAAAAGCACCAATTATGGTTACTTTTAAAAATTAACAACAAATGGTAATTTATAGGTTATGTGAACATTGTGGGTTAATTCAGGGTATGTCGATCTCAAGAGGAAAAATATGCTAAATTTTCACCTCACAAAGCTTTCCAAAACATTACATTCTGGTTGAAAAATTACTTTTTCTAGATATTTTAGCATCGACAGGCTCAAACTTTATAACCCATATCGAACAAAAATCGAGCATATTTTGCCATTTGAGTCTGAAAAAGCCTAAATCAAGTCCATACTGTACGCACAACCAATAAATCATCCATTTATCGTTCATTTTTGAAAATAAGCAAAACTGATGCTTCCTGAAAAAATTCAAAACATGCTTAGAGCCCCTAATTTTGAAAAAATCGACAGCTAATATTTTGATCAGTGTAAGGACTACAAAACATAACTTCGAAAGATAAAAACATTTTTAACTGAGCGAAAATTCGTTTTTTTTTTAAATTTTTAAAATCTTGACTTCATTTTAGGATTTTTCTAAAAAATGAGAGAGAAGATTGAAATTTTGTCAACGTCCTTTAAAAGTAATTTAGAACTAATGGGACCACAGTTCGACTTTTTGCAAAAATAAAAAAATAAAACTAAATTTACATCGACGTAATAAGGGAGTGGGAGGATCTTAAATGACTGAAATGTTGTTCCTACATACCTGGTAGCCGCGGGAGCACTGGTTTATTTGATAAGATGTACGATGATTATAACCTTTTTTATGGAAAATTAAAGGTATATTACACATACACGATTGCATACGCAATTGCCTGCCAAAAGCCCATTTTTGACAGCACTTAAATCTCGTAATGTAATGAAATGAACCGTTTTCTTTGAAGTTTGAAATAGATACTCTCCATCAATATTTAAAAAATCCCACACAAAATCTTTTCCATAAAATATAATGAATATTTCCTAAAAAAAAAACTAGAATCAAAATTGACTGATAAAGAGTCGATGTTTCACTTCTCATAACTTTTTTCCAAATGGTAAAATTTATTTATCTTGTGTATAAATGAAGAAAACTGTTTGAACTTTAATCGTGTCAAATTTCAAGAAATGTTGTCAGGTAGTTGCTCAGAACAAGAACTGCAAAAATATCATTATTTCAGTGCTCTAAATTTTGTTTCCCATAAGAATTACATACAGAGCCTGTAAACTTTGGTTATACTAAAAAAAAAAAAATCGTATATGTGTAATACACCCTTAAAAACTAATTAATTTTGTATATGATAATTATTTTTCTTGGTAATTTTGGTATTCACTGAGAAAAAAAAAAAAAAAAAAAAACGTTAATAAGAATTGTGTTGGTCCTTAATACTACATAAGTTCATAAAAATATGCATTTAATTTTTATTTTAAAAAAATATGCGGACAATAAAATCAAAAAAAAAAAAAAGGAAATTTCTTTTGAACGCGATCTGAAAAATACGAATTAAATACGAATTTATGATAAAGGAAGAACAGTAGTACACCGAGTGGTTTTTCCCTTTTTTTTTTAAACTGAGTTACACGATTTGCTAAAAAATGTGCTGGGGGGGGGAGCGTTGGATATAAAATTTTTTGGTTGAATGCATACAGCACACAGGCGGACATTTTTAAGACTTTTTTATATTACGCATTTTTTTTTTAATGTAAAGTTTTTTTAAAAATTGAGAAACTAATAAATTTAATTTAAAAAAAAATTATTTTATTTATTAATTTAATATTATATTAAATCAAGATATTGAATAATTAAATTTTAATGAGTTATAATTAATTAAATTTAAATTTAATTTAATTAAATTAAATTTTATTAAAATTTAAAAGTAATTTTATTAATTAAATAAAATAAATTTATTTAGATTTATTTTAATTTTTTTTGCAAAAAATTTGAAGTCTTGATTTTTGAAAAAAAAAATGCATGCAGTTCTCAAAAAATAAAATAAAAAATCATATTGAATTTTTATGATGACATTCTGCGAAAAATATTAATAGATTTTTCGGAAAACAAAAAATTGAAACATCAAAATTTGGAAAAAGTACGATTTTTACTTTATGCCCTGTTTCTAGAAAAACTATGCAACTAAGGAGGATGTTAAAAATCTATCCTCCCGTGGAGAAACTTAGACCAATTAAATCGAAGAGAGGAAGTGGTAATTACGAGAGTTAGAATTGGTCACACCCTAGTAACCCACAAGCACCTATTTCAGGGTATCCGGGAAACCCCAACATGCCAATTTTGCCTCAACGACACCATTCGAATAAACCACCTATTATACCAATGCGTAGCCTTCCAGGAATGCCGATCATCTTATATATCTAGCCCCAACATCCCAGACGACCCAGATATTATCGATAAAATTCTGATTTTCCTACGAAGAACTCTCTTGTTCCCCGAAATCTAAATTCTCTAGTTTGGCGTAATAGCCCTGGCAGCTAAAAACGCCTTAAACACAAAAAAAAAAAAAAAAAAAAAAAAGGAGGATGTTTTTTAATAAAAATTATTTAGGAGTACCTGGTCAATGATTTAATGGGAGGATTTTGTAAATTTTAGTTTGATGGTGGTTTTTATGGAATTGACTGAAGTAACATGACAAAATATGTGAAAGTTGAACAGTTGTCGAGATGAAATAGAAATTTTGCAAAATCCTTGCATTAAATCATCTACCAGACACTACTGAATAAAAATTTTTCAAAAAGATCCTCAAGGGTTGCATAGTTTTCCTGGAAACGGGGCATAAAGCAAAAATCGTATTTTTCCCACAATTTTGATGTTTCAATTTTTTGTTTTTCAAAACATCTATTAATATTTTTCGCAGAATGACATCATAAAAATTCAATATGATTTTTTATTTTATTTTTTGAGAACTGCATGCATTTTTTTTTTTTTTCAAAAATCAAAATCAAATTTTTTGCAATAAAAATTAAAATGAATCTAGTTTCCCAATTTAAAAAAAAATTTTACATGTAAAAAAAAATGCGTAATATAAAAAAGTCTAATGTCCGTCTGTGTACTGTATGCATTCAACCAAAAAATTTTATATCCTACTTCCCCCCCCCCCCTTCATTAAAATCACGAGTTCGTAAAATGTGGACATTTTCATTCAAAAATGAATAATGATCCAACGCTTCTCGAATAAAATAAGCTGATTTCCTAGAGCACTTTTTGGCCTAGAGAATGCGCCTATGAAACCCAAACGATTTTTCTCTTTCTCGTTCACCACGTCGACATAAAATCGGTCAACTATCCGCTCACATCAATCGTACTAACCCAGCAGAGCATCGTTCACACGCCATATGCAGAAGACAAACGCTCCTGCAATTGTTCCGGAAACTGATCCGAAAACTGTTTCCAATTTTCTTCTCCTACTTGATCTTTAAAACCGTGCAAGATCTGAAAAATAATACGCGTTATTCGTACTATGATCTTCGGTGAGCGAAAAAACAACGGCCATTTATATTCTCCTTACTTTATGAAACATCTCTTTCAATTCCGGTTTTGGATTTATCCACGAAGCGACAGCATCACAGAAGAATATAAAATCTTGAACAACACCTCCAGGATTTACCGTTATCATATGACACATGCCGCGGAAAGCGCTATCTTTTTCTTCGTTATCTCGGATATTTCTCAAAGAAGCGCACCTATATAAAATTCCGCATAATTAATTCGATAAATGGTATATATTGCGACGAATACGCGCCATTAGTTTAATTAAAAGGCGTAATATACGTTAAGTGAACGTTCTTCTTAATTATTAAACGTACGAATAACATTCCTTTAGCATTTATTCCATTATATTTTTTTCCATCACAATAGAATAAATAAACGGATTTCTCTTCAATAGTACGATTTTATACGCCGCAAATTGTAAATAATCGTAACCTACATCATCGATAAATTGAATTTAACCCACATCTGCGACAACACCACCATTTGCCGGTGGTAATTCATCGTTTGATGTAAAACAAACAATATCTAACACTAATGTTTATTCGTACGTGTGCTTAACCTCTAAAAATAATCGTAACTTTATTACGTAAAAATAATGAAAAAAATGTTACACACCATGGCCGTACAAACTGAGGCAACATGAAAGCAACATCATGAGGACACACTAAACCTAGTCGGCCAATTGTAATGGCTAAAAAAATCGTAAACAAACAAAACAAAAGAACCAAAATATTACGCAACCATAAAAATAAATAAAAATAAAATAAACAAAATTAAATAACCAAAACCGAATAAACGTGAACGAAAGTCAATTTTTAAACGTTTGTCCAAATAACTCGTTTAAGTCATTCCCATACTTACGCCATTTCGTCCGCGCTTTTTTTCCTCAGACAGTGCAATTAAAGAGTAAAATTAAAGGTAAAATTCTACGAAGTATAGTCATACTGGTATTTTTTTTTTTCACTTTTTCTTCAATTATTCGGTGTTAATGCGATCAGGCGATAATACGTAGCAAATAATAGGAAATATTAATACACAACTGGGGACTACACTAAAATTGCGATATGAAGGTCACATATGCAAATATAGCGTACGAAAATCTTCGAAATTAAATAAACGACTCTGCGAAATCATATTCAAGATACGTATCAAAAATAAATCATAATACAATGGCAAACTAACCAAACGAAAAAGAAACAATAATCATGGAATCGGTGAAATAAGCTTTTTAAAATTTTTTTCTGTTCGACTTTAATTTTTTATTTTCGGTAATCGACTTATGGAAGACGGTGAATGTATACTTGCGTGATCTACGAATTACATTTAGTATTACCTGTGTTTTCGAGCAATGTTTTAGGAGTGTTAGGTCGGTTTATAATCATAACTAATTGATTTAAAATCAGCGGAATATAATCTCTCATTTCTTCTCCTGCGAACAATCGTAATGGTGAAATTATGTCAAAAATTATCGACTTATTAAATTCAAGAATACATCAGAGGAAGTCGCTAAGTTTACCTAATTTAACGGAAATCTCTCCTATAGCCCAAGTGGCATTATTACACACCGAAATCGAATCCGGATTTAAATTTCTTCCTAAAATTGGCATAAATTGAGCTGCAAAAAAATAAACGTATGAATACCGCGTTAAATTCGCTTTACATCATATACTAGGTCTTCTATAGTAGGCATGATACTAACGAGTGCAAGGTCTAACGTGTTGGAAGCACGCTTTCGTAAGATCTCCTAATAATGCGAACGAGCTTTGCTTCACTTCGGGCATATTATCTTGCATACATTCGTAAAGTAATCGCATCATGTTAGAATTAACCAAAAGCTTCTCTATATGTCCATCCAAACCTTCAGCCAGTCCCGAAAGTAAATCTAGGGCTACGATCATGAAATCTTTATCTGGAGCTTCGAAACGATCGGGATTTTGATTAAAACCCTGCGAAGAAAAAACCAATGATGAATACAGAACTCGTAAAACGTGATAACACAGGAATACTTTCTGTTATCCTACTCACGTGTGTTTTATTGATCGTTTGCTCGATGAGTGAAACACATCGTTTGAAAACTGGTTCGCAATAAGGTAAAAATCCAGACTGTAGAGCGGTGGCTACACTGGACAGACACTGGAAAGCAATAATAATAACGAGAATGATATTTCGTTCCACAAATGAAACTGTTTGAGTTCATCACACACAGTGTGTCTAAAGAGTTCGCGAACTTTAGCAATAAACTGAGAATACCTTTGAAGGAGTTTATTCATGTTCGATTCAATATTTTACCATTCTCCAGTTATGCAATATTTGCACAAGCGACGCCTGTGATTTATACTTTTCACCCCTTACGCTGTTCGTAGAAATGTCGCTATGAAACCACCCTAAAATCTTTAATCGTTCAATTTCTTTACTTCTCGCAACCTACCTCTGACCGAAGAAAAATTAAACATGATTTTTCATGTCGTAATTAATTTTGGATTTTTTATATTGCATGTACTTAGGTAGTAGGTACATGGGTACTTAATAGGTAATAACAAAAATAGGCAATGATGATTAAAATGAAAAATAATTTGGAACGAAATTCAACTGTGAAAGATGAAATATAATACAAAAGGTGAAATCTCGTTGATATTTGTGAAAATAAATCAATAATTAAATTATAAACTTGAAATAATTTTTCGTTCTTAAAATTCCTTGCTCTAGACCACCAAAAATAATTAAGATCTTGACCAATATCATCTTTAGATCAAAAATCACAAATTCAAAATCATATGATCTTGAGCTAAATAACACTTTTTTTTTTAAATAATCTATGGAAAATTAAGATCAAATCATTAACAATAAATCTTGGGAAACTGAGTAATCATTTATTTGCTAATATACTATTTTCCTCAAAGATGCTATTTTCATTGATATTACACTTTAGTTATTCAGATACTTATATTTTTCAAATTAAAGAAACTTGAGGCTCCTCAAATTATCCTCAAATGTTTACGATCCGTATTTTGGATCCATTTTGATCCAAATTGATGAAGTCATCTTATGGTCATCAACTAAACCTACACATGAAGTTTGACCTTTCTAGGTCGATTTGGTAAAGAGATACGAAAGACTAGACAGTTTTCCACTCCAACTCCCCTCTAAATTCACTCAGTAAGCTAAAATCAGAATAAGTTGGTCACTTGGACTCATTTTATCACATGACACCAATAAAAATTTTTTACTTCTCGTGTACCCCCTCCCCCCTCTACACCTCATATTTTTAGGTCGATCACCCCTCCTCCTCCCCTCCAACATTATGTATGTAGGTGAATTGAGGATATCATATACTTCTCATCCACAATAATCATACGAGTACATATTCATTACATTTCAACTGATTTGAGGTTTCTCAAGTTCCACTCAAATTTTAATAATCCGCCATTTTGTAACCATTTTGATCCAATTTTCAGAGCTCGTATTTTGGTCACCAACTAACCCCACACACAATGTTTGACCTTTCTGGGTCGATTTGGCGATGAGATATGAAAGATTCATGAAATTTCCTGCAGAAACTTTCCCTCCAAAAGCAGTTTTTTGTTTCAACTCCCCTCCGAGTATACCCAGGAGGCTGAAATTTGGATATGGATATGTCGAACCTTTTTTGTCAAAAAATTTGAGTCATTTGTCAAGAAGAGTCATCTTTTGAATTTTATCGAAAAAACAAGGAAGTAATTTTGTCGCATTTCTAAGAAGAGTCTCTCACCAATTTTTGAGCGAATTTCATGAACACCCACCGACGCTAAGCGTGGGGGGAGGGAATAATAATATACATATAAAAAAGTTGGATATTGGCCAGATGATTACAAGTGGCCTGAAAAGCAAGATATCAGGCAGGCCGTAATAGCTATCGTTTTCAAGTCAAAAACTCAGCTAAAAATCGATTTTTGTTTTCATTATTTTTCTTTTAAAACAAATTTTTTCTTCATAAAAAGCTGTTTTCTTCGTGAAAAAATTTAACACACTTGAATCGGAAAGAAGGAATAGTAATAGCCCATTTACGCTTAAGTAAAAATAAAATTGCCCATAATCACTTTCATCAGGGAATTCAAGAGACACCTGCCTGCCCATTTTATGATTTATCACTTATAAATTCCCCACATCCGCTATTTCCCTGTGAAAAATTCAGACTAATCCGAACGACCATAAAACTAAAAGAAACCGATATCGCAGACGAACACATCCTTTTAAACAAAATTATTGTTTTCCTAAAAGAATCAAGACATACGAAACGTGGCACAGATATTCGTAAAAGATAAGTACCACGAGTTACGTTAGAACTGCATCTAGTATGTACTAGAGAACACAAGTACGAGAACCTTTTGGACAAGTTGTACGTAAACTTACTTCTAATAGAGGAAACAAATCTTTATCTTCGTCTTTTAAGTAATTCCATTTTTGTATTAACGGTGGCATTAATAAATTTATATAATCGGGTTTATTTAAATGGTGACCGACAGAATCTGCTAACGTTCCAATGGCATCGTATAATATCAATAAATTTTTATGCTAGAACAAAACAAATTTGAATTAAAATTTTTCAAGCCCTACACGAAAAAAAAATGCAACTAGAAATGACGGCGGAGGAAAATACCTGATATTTTGTGAAAGCGAAAACTAATGTTTGTAAAATATATCCCAAGTATGGTACTAATTCGGTGCAAGCTTCTTCTTCCAAAGTAGCAAAAGCTGAACAAGCGGCTTCTTGTACTCTTTTATTTGGGTCTAAAATTCTTTTCAATAGCTACAAGGGCAAGATTTCAACATTATGATTCGATGCAAGATTGTCGCTAAAAATTGCACTTTTAACGTCGTTCCCGCTTACTTCATCCATTAATGGTTTCAAATACTGGTCATGAGGTTGGCCTACAACCCAGTGCGAATATCTAGATAGTGTCCAACAAGTGATCGACCTCACCAAAGCTTTTTTGTCAGATAAACAACCGATCAAGTAGGGTATTAGTTCGTTCAAATGAGGAATCATTCCAGTCATACAACCTGTTGGTATAAAATTATTAATATGAGATCTTGGCGAATATAAAAAATTAAATGACTAGTTTACGTTTTCTTCGTCTTAATTGAGATAATGAATGATGATAAATTTATCAATAGCGATATACTCGATGACCTTTTATATCAGCCATGAAAACGTAAATAAAAATGATGATTTAAAAAATGCAAAACATTTACAAATATTGCACTTCAAACTGATCTGTTGTGCAACGAAGATTATACACTAAATGTATTCAATTACGAAAGCAAAAAAATAATCTCTATCGAGTTCATTTTCATTACAAGCGTTAAAATTATCTCGTGGCATTACCTTCGGCTATGGCTCCAAGCGCCAAAATACCCGATTCTTTGACATCCCACTCTTGATGGAATAAGGTTTCGCGTAAAATTGGTAGTAAAACGGGCAGCAACTGGTCTCTGAATACGTTCGCCAATACATCTAAAGCCGCCGCGCTACATTTTCCTGTATAGGATTTTTTTTTAGCATATTCGTATCATCTTGAAGAAATTAACAAAAGGGCATAATGGGTGGATAAGCGTGATAAATTTGTCTTGAAGCGATTTCTGCTCAATACTTGGGTATTCAGTGAATGGGTACAATCAAGAAATATCCTCGACCAAAATTTTGGACCTCCAACCCCACCCACTTTTTTCAGGGGTCACTTCAAGTAGAAAATGAATAGAAAATTTTCTTGCAGACTTGAAGTGATCAATATGAACAATTTTTTGCCATGTTGTAGAATAACTCAACACTTCTCTACCTTAATATCCCCCCTACTAATTGACTTTTTACAACTTTATTCAATTTTTTCAATAATAATAATGATCTGCTACAAAAATTAAACCAGGTTTTTTCGATGTATTTTCGACTTTATAATAACATTTTTTTTTTCTTCAAAATTTAGCTATTCGTAAAATCTGTAATGGGGGCTGAATAGAGATATTTTTCAAGAAAAAGGTTACTGATGATACAGTTTCTGTATGTTGCAAATTTGCTACTTAGATCAATACAAAATCGTAAGTAGAAGCATAAAGTTCTTAATTCCTAGTTTAGACCACTGTAGTACCCCCCCCCCCATATTTAGGAAGTTTAGGTAGGCGCATGATATTAGCGTCGTTTTCGTATAAATCGGACCTCCTAAACATGAATATGAAGTCATATTCACAAATGCACCGCTTTAAAAATAGTCCAGACTACGTAGAGGAACCACACGCAGATCCAGAAACAATTAACACTTCCATCTCCCGTAATTCATTCTCCCTCCCCCTCACTCAAAATGAACTTTTATAACTTTTGTTTTTTTGTTGATGATAACGACCTGCCAAAAACATTAATTTGGGGTTTTCTAATGTATGTTTTTTGAAAAAATTTGAGCACCGAGTCGAACCACCAAATTTTCATAATAACGGAATAGATATTTGATATTAAGCCAAAATAAGAGTTTTACAAAGTTGCAGTCAAGGTTGAAAAATTTGAGCTAAGTAAAGGCATTTTTTTCCAAATTCTTAAAATGCTCTAGGTTTAATTTTCTGTGTTTCCACCCCCTCGTAGGTGAGGGAAGTACTTTTTTATACATTGGTCTGTAGTTTAAAATTTATAAAGTTCATAGAAACATCATAATGTATAGTACGGCCTATCATATGTAATTTTTTATTTCTATAGTACCAGTCCCCTTCAGGGGGAGACGATATTTTTATGATACAAAATTACAATTTAATAACGAGCTATCGTGAAACACTAACGTAACCAGAACATGATTGCTGGAAGCGTCGAAAAAATCCAATACTAGCCAAAAAATCAGATGAAGAGGTGATTTTATAATTTTAAAAACGTATAAAAACCTCATGATGCCTTTTCCTCAATATGAAATAATTAACTCACATGCATAATGAAAATGATGATGTTGAATAAGAATATACTAATAATGCATAATTTCACAGTAAAAAAAAAAATCAGCAATTACTACAATCTTCGACAAAAATATTCAAACTTCTTTCGTTTAATTATTAATGTTCAAGAGGTTATCAAAAATTATTTAACGAGATCGTTAGTCTTAGACAAAGAAAAATATTTTATTGACACTTTAAAAATATTTTCATAGAGAGTTTTCATTAAGTACACGTAACTATAAGTTATGTGGCTCGTGTGAAAAATTTCTGATCACTATTTGTTGAATAGACTGTGGGCTAAATCAGAACCAGGTGATTTTCAAGATGGGCCTCGCCTACCCAGCTCACCAGCTGGTTACTCCCTAGCCGCGAAAATTTGTGTAGGTGTCCTAATTTCTATTTTCTTATTTTTCAAAACATGTATGTAGTATTACCTAGCAGAAGTTGGGAGGGTCTAATTTCAAAACTTTGAAAATTCGTAACTTCCCCTCCCTCAAATGGATAATAGCAGCTCAAATATGAAGTTTTTAGTTAATGAAGTAGCCAGGATATATCAATGGGAGAGGTTTTCGAAATCATTTGTATATGTTTTGAAGATTTACAACAAGGGTCATGGGGGTGAGGGAGTTAGGAT
Organism: Phenacoccus solenopsis; assembly: GCA_009761765.1. Lineage (NCBI taxonomy): Eukaryota > Metazoa > Arthropoda > Insecta > Hemiptera > Pseudococcidae > Phenacoccus > Phenacoccus solenopsis. The sequence goes on from CM019753.1 coordinate 33,059,621, forward strand.
TCCAAAATTTCGCTCAGATGTTTCTTGATGGTATCAATCCACCGGATACCCAAGTATTGGCTCGAAATCGCTGCAAGGCAAATTCACATGCTTATTCGCCTATGCTGTTTGATAAATAACTCACGAAGATTCCAATCGGATAAAGAACTATCGTCATCTAGGCAATCATCTTCTTCTTCTTCGGCGCTACCGTTTTCGCAGGACACATTAACATCACCGCTGTCCTGGGTATGCCTAATATTTCGAGAGGATTTGGGGAATCGGGGACGAATATCTTCTGAATTCGCAAGCTTCTAACGCAACATTGTCGTCTGGATCTTGGGTACGTATCAGCATATACTGTAATAATTATTCGACGTGAGTATCATTTGGAAAATAGATAAGAAAGGTAGACGATTGAAAACTTCCCATACTTCGATTATATGATTTAAATGCGGTACTAAACGATCAATCCTAACTTCCAGCAACATTACAAGGGCGCGACATACGTTCTTCCTTACTTCAGGATCGTCATCTGAAGCTAAATGGAATAAGTTCTAAAAAAAGAAAAAAATTCGATAAAAATAATCATCGGATTGTTTCATTTTACAGCTCGCTGCATTAAATTTTACCTCTAAAAAAGAATCGATATGCATCATTAAAGCTTGCGTTCTACTAACAATAAATTGATTTACACAACCTATAGCATGAGACCTATAAAAAAAGATATAAAATATAACCCGATCAATAAAGGTATTAAATAAAAACACTTCGAAGTTCAAAACCATCGTGTACCTTATTTTAGGACTATTGTGTTTGAAAAATTGTAAAAATTTAGGAATCAATATCTCAAGAGGTCTTTCCGATCCAAACGCATCGCTATCCAGAACTTCGGCAGAATCTTCGCAAATTTTATGTAACGCTCCAAAAGCACCCTGAAGAGTACAAAGAAGGTTGAATAAAAACCACAATTTTTATATATTAAATCAGTAAATTTTTGCCTTTGGTACTCACTTCACAAACATTGTAATCATTGGAATCTAGCATATTACATAAAGTAGGTAATAATTCTGGCCACGAAGTAAGTTCACCACGCGACGATATAGTGGTAATAAGGATACCGACGGTGGCACGAATCAGGGGAGAAGGATCACCGATGGCCGACAAGCATTCGGATTTGATAAATTGAATTACAGCTGGTACTAATTCGTGATAATGTGTTTTTACGTTGTTCTTCAATATTAATCCACTCAATGACCTCGTTGGTTCGTCTGTAAAACGTGATTTATCGATGAGTAAATTACCAATATTTTGTCGGTACGAAGGTAATACACTTGATATTTACCTTCAGAGGTGAGTTTCGTCAGAACAAATATTAGATAATTGTTGAAATCCGGATAGTTGTTAAGTTCTTCCATTTTCTGGTGCAAAAAGTATTAAGGAAAAATTTTTGCGTGTGTTAAATTTATATTTAAATTTCAACCGATCTAGTTCATTGAATAGTGGTGCTTTGGCTGAAGCTAAAAACACAATTTAATTTTTCTACGAATTTGAAAGCTAACCTAATAATTCGGAGTCTTTTTTTGCAGGAAGTACGAATAAATTGAGTTATCCGTGGATAACTCTTCTTCGCACATTTTTGTCGTGTTGTTTATTTCGGGTATAGTACCGTTATTGCAAAAGTGGTGCTAAAGGTACAGGTATATGGGGTGTAGTATTAAAGCGACATGAAGCTTTTTTATCTCAAATTGTAAAAGGATACTTGTTGTACGGCACGTTGAATCGCTGTATCTGGTGACTGGGATTCTTTTAACAGTTGTATAATTTGTCGGAGACCTTCTTCTTGCGGCTGCCAAGACATTTTCATATTGTTTTTTATCAAATCACCTGTAAATGAATTTCAATCACCTGTTTCTGTTCGAGTGAAATGATTTCGGCACAATTTTCACAAAATGAATCTTGAATTTTTGATAAATATATTTCTTACAAATTTACATCAACATACACATAACGAAACTAACAAAATCGTTTCATTTTTTGCTTCACGAAATGAGTGAGTTTTCGTTTTAACGAAAAATTTCGGCGGGGTTGACATTAGTGTACGTGTAAACATGTACAGGTACACGTATGTTCCAATAATCCATACAAAATGATATGAGATAAATGTGTATTACATTTATACACTGTCAACCACGTATTCACTTTTCGTTTCGAATTTTTTTGAGTTTTTCGTTCGACAACAATAGTAATATTTCACAGATGAAATATTGAGAAATTTATAAATTTATTGAAAATATGGAACGGGTGTTCGTAAAAGGAAAAGATTTAACTTTAATTACTTTTTTCAATAATTCGAATCTTTTCATGCATTTTTAATTAATGTAAAACACTTAATGAATAAATTTCATTGTCATTTTGTTTTATTTGTTTACAAGATTGGAAAATTTTTCTAAAAAATGAGATTTCGAATGAGGAATTTCAAATATCAACCGATCCTCTTATCAATCGCCGTTTTCGCTTATCAATAGTAAACAAACTTGAAAATTTTCAATGAAATGAAATTTTGATGTTCAAAAATTTAGTCTCAAAATATTTCCAAAGTATGTAGCCTTACTACAAATACAAATCTCTAGTCAATAAATAACAGAAAGTGTCTTCAATGGTGAATATCACTTAGTATCATTTCATTTACCTTCGGTCGCCACTATGGCAGAAGAGTTATCCGGAGTTACCGTAGTCATAATTATAGCTGGAGGGATTTTAACATTAATTCTTCTGTTCATTTTCGTTAAAAGACAAATCATGAGGTTCGCTCTTCGCTCAAGAAGAGGCCCTCACGTACCTGTTGGACATGATGCGAAAAAAGTACGTCTTTGTTTCACACACTTTCGTATTGTAATGTAGGAAATTATGAATTGAATTTTGATAATAGCCAATATTTAGTCTTTCAGAAGAGAAATCGATAGAAGAATAGACGTCATTCCTAAAATAATGTACGAACCTAAATTATTGGACGAGAATGACACAAAGTATATTCTTCCTCCTTCTGAAAATGTTAGTTATATGTCACCCTTGTATTGCCGCATGAAGGCTGTCGATGATGTGAAAAAATTAGGTAATTGAATTTTGATAACTATTTGATTAATTCTCTTCTTGATTTTTTTGTATTCGGTCCATCATTTTCGATTTATTTACGAGAAAAATTCTCATCGATGTCAAGAGACCGTAATATTTAATTCAATACGCGCATAATGAAATAATCAAGTTTTACAAATCCATTTTTCTAATACATCGTAATAATTAAAATACAAAAATACGTAAATGTCCAAATGGTAACAAAAAAATTTATTAGATATTTTCAAAGACCTTCAAGACCCCAATTATTAGTGTGTACAGAAATGAAACAAAAGAGTGGAGCAAAAATAAATGGAAATGGCGTTGCCAAGTCTAAAGTTTCAAGTGGTCGAAAGTAATCTTCTTTCCCACGTAAGAGACTCGCCATCTCTATGATTGTAATATAGCTTCTTTTTAAATCTTCGCTTCCACGTATAACACATAAACCAACAGTCAGGGAATTAAAGGCCTTTGGGTATTTTACAATTTCGCATATAATAATAAGTATAAATTTATTTTAAAACATAAAACACATGACATGAAAAATTTAAGATGACAGTCAAGAACGATTCGAATGAGCCATTAACTATACATTTTATACTTGAGGAACTTTATGAGGCTGGAAGAAATGTTTAAGTAAAGTCGTCCTTCGTTTTTCGGCTATGTCCATTTGATTTCTAATATCAGCGAGATGAGATGTTTCAGCTCGTTCAATGTTCCAAGATAAATTTTCAATTTCCGCCTCCAGCTGTGCTTGTTGATATTCGAATAAATCTTTCGACTCTTGATTCATATAGTAAGCGTACGGATAGGTGTATTGTAAAGTGTATCGACATTTAGCCAACAACTTGGCAGCCTCGATTAAATGTCCCCAATCAATCCACGTACCGTTGCGATTCATGACTTTATCTTCGATACGCTCTTGGATTTTGTTCAACATTTTTTCTTCCAGTTTCAAGCTTTTCGCATGGTTCTGCCAACGCTCGTAATAATGTAGGTATTTTTTGAGAGCTGCTCTGGCTCTAGCGTTTTCGTTGGCGATATCGGGATTTTCTTTGTAACGCGAACACTCATAATACTCGGTCCCGTGGCCTTTCCAATCACCAAGGCACATCCAACAAAAATCGAATTTACATTTAGTACACTGCATGTGATTACAGCCGCCATTTTTCTCGATACAAATATTACAATTTGGGCAATCTTTAGTATGAGCGCTGAAATAATTGGCGGTTTCGCTGTCATCGGCGCATTTAGTGAGCCAATTTTTAATAGTCACGCAATCGGTAGGCGCGTGGTAGCTATCTCCACACATGAAGCAAAACATAGAATTGCACTCCGGACAGATGACCCGTTTGGCCAGCACTTCTTCCGCTTTAAAAATCATTTTACAATCACGTCCTATGCAAAATCTCAAGTACGGATGGGAAGATACGTTTCGGGAGAAGACCAGTAGTTGGTACTGCTGTCTGAGACAATCTGTCATAGGCAACTTCGAAGCAACAACGTCTTCCGGCAAAACTAATTCGCAATTTGGCGCCATGCACGTAATATCCGAGCTTAAACCTTCTTTCACCTTCACTTCCACATGCCTCGTCCAACATTGCAAACAAAATTTATGCTTACATTCCAAACACAACATTTCATTGATAGGTATTTCGCAGGTACACACTAGACATATGAATTTATCGTCGAAACAGCTCATTTGATCGTAATGATTATCGTTAACGTTACCGTTGACTGGCTCAGGAGGCAACACTTTGGAGTCAATTAGAAATTTTCTTACATCATTGCTATACTCTGTGATTATCTTACTGGTATCCCAATTATTGACTATTAAAAGTAATTTAGACAACGACGGCGTTATCTTCAGACGTTCACTGAGATCGTTCACAGTTTTTTCCAAAAACTTTCTCGTCTCATCGTAGGTGAAGCAAGTCACCGTAAACGATTCGAGATCTTCGTTATCTTCGTTCATTAGAGATTCGTCGCCACTACCAGGCGGATAATCTATACTATCCATATCACTATCGTCATCATCGTCCGAACCGTTGCTATCGCTGTCTTCATTCAGACCGTTATTTTCAGCTACGTTATCTTCAGCGAAACTATGATCGGATTGTGTCCCTTCCTCCATATCTGCGTGGTTCATTTTGATCATCACTGAAGAAGATTCACCTGTAACATAAAAATAGTATCGAGTTATTTCGCTGGGAATGCGAATAAAAAGAGTAACATTGGTGATTCGAGAAGATCAAGGATAACAATGTATTTTCCATTTTCTTTTTAATTTGAACCTTGAAACCGCTAATGAACGCGAGAAACAAGTATTTCTACCTTGTAATCAGGCTGTGTTCAATTTTCCCAAAATTCGTGACTAACAGAAACGCACTCGTAAATATTTTCACTTATTTGTGATATTTTGTTCTCATATCACCGTGTGCTTTCGATTTACAGAAGCCGAAATAGTGAAATCAGATAAAACTTTAATTCGCCATCCTTCGGAGAATTTAAGAGCCTATTTACTCAACACACTAGCAGCTCCGCCAAACAGCGTAGGTCAACGCACCATTCACCAATTTTGCGACTTGTATGAGCATGCGAGATATGATCCGAACGAATTTACCGAAGAAGAATACAGAATTTACTCGAGACTTCTACTCAAACTTCTCGACGCGTTAGTATTCAACTGTAATAATTTCAATGAGTTCAAACACTTCTATAAACTTTATTGTTTATTTTCAGAGCCAAAATGTTGAAAGGTTACGGTAATATAAGAAAGCAAAGCCCAAATAATCGTACAGCGGTACGAAAAATGGCCGAAAAACTTAACCAAAGTACAGGCAGAGATGCCAGTGAATTTTCAAATGACGAATCTAATAAAAGATCTCCGTACTTGAGTACAGAAAAGAGCGGAGAAACGCCCGTGTAATTTTATTCCATCATATACTCTGTAAAAATCGAAACGGTTTCCCTAAGATGTTATCTAATATTATTTTAAAACGCGAAATAAATATAATTTTTCTATTGCGAGTATGCTTTCAAAAAAAGAAAAAAATGATTCAAAAGTTAAAATTTTATTTTTAAAATGACAAATAAGTAGCTACATATCTACATAAAATTTAAGATACTTTATTCGACTAAACTCGGAGATAAATTTTTTTCAAATACCGTCTTAGGAACAAATTCTTTGTTTTTTAAACTAATGTGGTCGATATTTTGTAAAGGATCGGAATCCAGCTCATCAATTAATCTATCATCTCGCTTATTCTGAACGCTTTCTAGATATGGAGGATTTAAATTTTTGGAAAATCTAGTTTCGAAGTGATATCCAATAAATCCGATAACTACTGCAAATGGTAACGTTATAGTTGGTACATATCTAAACACAAAGTTTCGTAGCGCAAACGACATTCTGCAATGATATTACTTAGATGTAATTTTATCGTACATTCATTAAGTTAAAATCGTAATCTAATGTGTTAGAAAAAAGCTCTTTTCTCGCGTAGTATTTGGAAGCGACATGTACCTAGGTAGCGCTAGTGTTACGCTGTTTGAAAACGGGGTAGAAAAAATCTTTCACGTTACGTTTATACGGGAACATTTTTGTTTTTACAAAGTTCTCGAAAATGACGGCATTTCTGTAATTTTTTGTTGGAACAGCTTTTAAAGATAATTTAATTTCCTTCAAGTTTAGTTCTGATGAAAAATTATGTATCTGTCATCGTTTTCAAGAAATTTTTAATATACTAGAACCCTACCATATAAACTCTATGTAAAAATCATTTTCTAACCCGTTTTCAAGTTTAACCCATCTTCACTCCGCGCACCACGCCTATTTTCACGTGTCGATTCCGAATAGCGTTAGAGTGATAATCCAAAAAATAAAATACCATAAGATTGGAACGATTGCCTAATGATTAGTATTATTGCTTCGTGAAAAACCAGAGCAATTCAGTAAATTTGACCGTCTGTTTATCCTAATGAGGTACAAATATTTCACTTAAGACACTTCTATGATTGCATTTACTGCAATGTTGATAGGGTCACTGCAAATGAACCCTTCTTCGACGTAAGTCAGAGCAAGGAACAAAACTGATGCAATGAAACAAATTTTTTCTTCATAGTGAATGAGACTTCAATGATGAAGATATCATTTACATAATCCCGGGAATTTTCGATACTAGTTTTCACGAACATAATGTTGGTATAGGCGTTTGTGAATAGGCAAATTAGGATTGTTGTTCTGGAAACCTTTGGATATACTTGCTCACTCGTTTTCCTTCATATGATACGTAATGTGCATATAATACTTATTAAATTAGCGCTAATAATCGCTGATAGGGTTAATGTATTAATAAACACTTACTTCAGCTTGATATATTCACTTCTCCATAAACAATGAAAAATATATCGTGTGTCCGGAATTAAGACTTGGTATGGCTAGTTTTCTCATTAAAGATTAGCAAGATCATAACCTATTAGAATAATTACTTAGACATCAGAAATTCACTTTTTATTCAACAGTATTTCAATAAAAAAAAGACATTAGAATATTTCGTACAGGGAACCAAAAGCAACAAAACTTCAAAACATTTCATATCGAACATCGAAGAATACGAAGTCACAGATGATCAGAAAATGAAAATACCACTACCTAATATAGGTAATTCCTCAAATGAGGGCGGTCTTTTGATGAATCAACGAATCAAGGATAGTATTTTATCAGTATTTCATAAATCTACCAATCATTTTCATTCTTGTAGTTTGCTGATTGCAGCGCTTTACCAGGCACCGGCTACAAAATGTAGCGGTCACAGATCACATTCAAAGTTAGAACCCTTGACCCCCGCTTACTCATCTTTCCCAAACTTTTCTACTCTCCTTACCCTTCCTTCTCCTATGAAATGATCTCCACGCCTCCGCTGAGTTTAAATTTTGATATCAAAATGAGACTTACTTTTTGAAGAACAAGAAATTTTCATTTCTCTTATGAAACTTGGAATATTATTCAGAGATTAAATTTTGGAAATAAATAAAGAAATATGCTTGAATAAAATTATGTATTTGTGAAACAATTTCATTTTTACTTCACATTCATGCTCATTTTCGAGCTTTGATTTCGTGTCAAATCATTATGTATCGAACTATTTTGATTTTTTCGATTGAACCTAACAATATTCAATAAAAATTGGCTATAATAGCCTTAAAAATTAATAAATATCAATACTACGCTACTCACCGGTTAGGAATAATAAAACGGATATTGCGGCCACACGATGTAAGTTGAAAATTTATGACATTACAATGACTGCTGGTGAACATTAAAAAGAACTTATGATTTCGGGTTATCGGTTGCCCAACATTACCTATGTATTGTGAATTACATGTATCTACATAATGTAAAATTACGTCGTATCTATACGATCGTGAATTTTGCAGGGAAAGCGTGTTGAAAGATTTCAAAAATTACATGTTGCTAGAAAACGGAAGCGTTGGCTGGGTTGAAATTACAGATGAATTTTTCGACGCTGTTTCATGTAAGTGCATATCACAGATGGTAAAACTAATATACTCCGTAATCACATTTCATACATCTTTACACAGTTTTGAAGTTGGGGGAGTTGTTCCACGATGATTTATTTGGCTTATTCGAAGCAATGTCTGCTATCGAGATGATGGATCCAAAAATGGATGCAGGTATGCTTTGTAATCGTGGAGGCAAACCTACTCTCAATTTTGATCAAGCTTTAGCGGTAAGTTGGTTCAAATGATATGATATTGTTGTGAAGTTCGCTTAATTATTTATCGAATTGTTGTTTTCAGAAAGGACGTGTGAGACTTAAAGGCTTAACATTGAATGAACAAACGATGATCGTGGATCGAACTTTATCCTGTTTCGTTTCGTGGCTGGAAGGCCATTCTTTAGCTCAAACTGTTTTCACTAATTTATACATGCATAAACCCTACTTGATAGAATGCAGACCTTTAAAAGCCTTTTGCATATGTATGTATAAAATAATCGATATCATTCGAGATTTCGTTAGTCGGTGAGTAAAATGATCCATCAATTTGGGAAAATATTTAGACATCTTTAACTGATTATTGCTTCATGTAGCGGAATGGTGTTCGAAGAGGAAGATTTTCAACTTGCTATGTATGGATATAGACTGAACCCTGATATCAGTGAACAAAGAACAGTCGGTTTACTTAGAGAAGTTGAAGCTGAATTGAATGAAATGATACATTCTAAATCCAACGTTCCTAGTCATGAAGTAATGGTTTTAGTTTAATACACTTATCAATCCTTTTAACTGTGCCATTAAAGATTTTTTTTGCAAATAATTCATTAGATTGAATGGGCCATCGCATTAAATGCTAGAATTCGATTTGTACGATTATTCTATCAATTATTCTTAGCCTTAAAAAAGGATTCCATTCAAGTAGATGGCGGTATCGGCGAATGTTACAATCTCCTTACTACTTGCGTTGAGATTATCCCCAATTTGTTGAAAACAACTTCGAAAATAGATAGTAATTCTAATGATTCAAATGTAGAGAGTAAGTTCCTCTTTACTTTTTATCATTACAACAAAATTTACGTTCCATTAAATATATTTGAACTTATAGATGGGAGTTGGTCAGATTTGGGATTCGATGCTTCTATTAATCAACGTTTATTACCGCCTACGTTTCCACGTTACACAAAAATCAAAAGCAATACAGATTCGTTTCATTATTTCGAAATGTTGTTATTTCGACTGAAACAAGTTTTAAGAATCACCACGTACACATCATTTCACGACGCTTTGGTGAGCTTCGAGAGTTGGAATTGAGGTTTTCGATTTGGTTTGAATTTTGAATGAACCTGTTTTTTTAGAACTATTTTATCGAGCTAAGTCGAACGAATCCGTGTATCGTATCAAGATCAGTTATGCAAATTTTATACATGGCTGAAAACGGAAAAATACTAGGAACAACCGATATAATAGACGTACTACGAGATACTGCCAAAAATTTCATCTGTCCTCCTGTTCTGTCTGTTCGCTCGTTAATTATTAATAAAGAAGAGGTATTTTCATTTTTCCAATTTTTAGTTTATTTTTCGCATTCGTATTTATATGATTGTTATTGTTTCGTGTGTAGGCGAAAGAAAGTGTTGAAGCATTTTTCAGTCACTGTGTTCGACCTTTTACACTTTTCATCCAGTTATGTGGTCATAATCGAGCTCGTCAAAGAGATAAACTTTCTCATTTACTCGAAGACTATGCAGCCCTTCAAGATGAGGTATACCGAGTTATGTAGTATCAATTAAGTTATACCGTGCGCGCAAGTAATTACTTACACACCAGCGCAAAAATGTTCCAAAACTAATTCATGCAATTTTGAAATAAATGTTATAACAGCAAATTGAGGGTTTATTTATATTTTTAAACAATTTAGTAACATAAATAAATTAGAAACGGGGATAAAAGACCATTTTAAAACGTGTGATATTATTTTTTAAATATTGAAAAACTGATCTTAATACATTTTTGCGCTGGCGTGTAAGTAATCATTTGCGCGCACGGTATAGTACGACCCAATGAAATTCAGGTAGGCAAAGTGCCAAATTCCCTACACTGAAAAATGGATTGAAGAAAATATATTACTAACGCCACTTTCATTGGGTCTGAATGTCAAAAACTGGGGGAAAACAATTCAGTAAAAAAAAAATTCGAAAACTAAGCAGTGATGTCAAAATGATGAACTTGAAAAGAAATGAATTTTTTATCGCTTATTCAATTATAAACAATTCAAAATTTAAGGAAGACTCAGAGGAGCCTTAAATGACCCAGATTTTGTAAATATGGACTCATATGATTACTAATGTTGAGAAAGATTCTTTATGTCAATTTTTACCTTTACACGTGATTTTGGAGGGAACGAGGAGGTATTATCTTCAAAATGTAGTGGGAGTAAACGAAAAGTCAGAAATTTGTGATTATTGTTTCAGATGATAAAGTAAGCCTAAAGGACTAATATATTTCAATATCAGCATCCTACGGTAACATAAAGGGGAATTATAGCAAAAAACGAATTTGGAGGGGAAATCATTGTAAGAAATATCATAAATCTCACGTTTCTCTTCACCAAATTAACCTAAAAATATCAACCTTTGTATGTGGAGTTAGATGGGGATCGGAAAATTAACTCTTGAATTTAGGTCAAAATTTATCCAAAATGGCGAATGGCCAAAATTTCAGATAGCCTCGAAAAGCTTCAAACCGCTGAAATTTAGAACATATGAACTTAGCTACTTCTTGTTACAAAAAGCACTAAATATTTTAAATTACATTTATTTTTTATTTTCGGGAACAATGAGGGAAATTTTGCCGCGGTAATGGGTGTGGCTTGTAGACTTGGAAAGTTTATTTGATCATACTACCTGAAAATGCAAAAAAGCCTCAATTAAAAACTCAGCCTAATTATGCAGCTGGCTGCTTACGTTTTATTTTCTCTCAAATAATATAAATAATATTTTTCATTTTAGGCTGAACGAGTGGATGTTTATTTGCATAACATTTCCATAAACATGGACCCACCGAGACCTCATTTAGCTTGTTTTGGAACCTGGATTTTGTATTACGTTCTCAAAATCATGATAATGTATTTGCTATCTGGTTTCGAATTAGAATTATATAGCTCACACGAATACACTTACATATTTTGGTAAGCAAAAAAAAGGAGAAATTTCTCCTCATATTTGAAATCACGAGTGGTTAATTTATCGGCTATTTGAACGCAGGTATTTACACGAGTTCCTATACGGTTGGTTGATATCAGCATTGACCCGAGCAGAAAATATGTCTTTAAGTCAAGAATTCTCTAATGAAAACATGAAACATAGAGTTGGCGCCGGTAATCGTAGGAATAAAGTGAACAAGAAAAAGAAATCGCGCTCCAATAGTGGCGAGATAGCGATCTGTCAAGCGTTGCAAAATGTTTGCGGCGCTTATTATAAAGTAATAAGATCGTAGTATCTCTCTTTATGTTCGAGAAAAAAATATTTAAAGTTAACTTCCTTCTTAACTCTTTAGGCGATGGTTGGCTTTCAATTAGAAAATAAAATACGTTCTCCATATTACGAATTTGATAACGAAAAGGTGCGCTATGAGCATAGATTTTCAGCGTTCAATGTCTTATTAACTCCTCCTTTGGTGCAATATTCGGAATTCTACGAGATGACCAATCGTCTGAAAGAAGTCGGTGTAGATTCTTTGTATTTTTCAGCTAGTAAATTATATCACCAAGCTAGAACAGTCTTGGAGTCAATTACCAATCCGGATAACGAGGTGAATATCTTTTTCATTTCATTTTTCTTTCATATCATCGTGCTTGTTATCAAACTTACTATGTATTTCGCAGGTGAATGCTTTGTTGAAAGTGGTAAAAACCAATTTCGTTGTCTTGAAGGTGCTCGCTAGTGGTCATAAACGTGGACACGAACACACTTTGGATTTCGACTTCTCTTGTCATCACTATTTCCCGATATTTAAATTGAATCACAGGGTGTCCAGTTGAAACGTCGTTTTCTAGTTTTGAATTTTTGGTGTTTTATTAACCCCCCTTTTTTTTGGATAATTGAGTCTTTTTTTCCTTGTTGATACTAATTGGTGTTCTGAATTGAAGATGAGAGGAATTCAGTATAAATTGTTAAATTGCTTTTATAAAAGATCGGGATCTCTCGTTAGTCTTATTCTTGTTTTTTTTTCTTTAATTTATACGTACACTCGATGTTTTTTTTTTTATTTTTACGAGGAGCGAGGTGTGGTGAATATTAAATTAACCAAGTCGATGCTTATTTATATTTATAGCTTGGAAAATGGTACAAACGCGTTTTTCTTACCAAAGACGAATTTGCTGATGTCGATTGTTGTACTTTTGTTACCTCACCTTGACTCTTTTCATTCATGTATTTTTATTTTCTTTGAACGGATTTTTTTTAACGATTACCATTTTTTAAGCTAAAAATTCGACCGCTATTGAATATAAGTATGAAATAACCTTGAAATAAATACGAATTTTTTGGAGTATTGTTTACTCGATGAATTTGAAGAGCTATGGCGAATGTCTGTTAGAATTACGCGGACAATATTTCGTTTATACTTGTCTATCAAAGCTGAACTTGTGACATTAAAATCATAATCTTCAAATAATAAAAAAAAGAAGCATGAAAAGAATATATAATAATGATAAGAGCAGCTTTTTCAAGCTAGTTAAACGTGGGTTATTGATTTTGAAAAATTTTTGAATTTTCATTCATTATTTTTATTACAATTTGATATTATAAAAGCCGTGTAGTTTTGAACCACGTAAAGAACACTTTCCTAAAACTGTTCATTCTGACTTGGTTACTTGTTACAAGGAGTAACCGTAGCCAACAAACGTCATTTTTCAAAAAACTCATCAGTAATCAGCCAAAACTTCTCCCATTTTCAGCCCAGTTTTTTACAGTCAATTTTGAATTTTTACGTTTTCCAGACATTGTTTTGTGTGCGTACATTTTTTTTTTTTTTTCATTTTCTATATGATTGTTAATTTTCAAATATCAAAATTTTTTCCCCTATTTTTAACTGAATTTTGACTTGAAAATGATAGGTATTGCAACCTTCCTGATTCGTGAAGGGGATCGAGGGAGTGGGGTCTTTAAATCTTTTCGTTTCAGATCATCTATAGTGATCTAGCAAATGCCTAACGTTTTGCCACCCACGTTTAGCGCCGGCGGGTATTCATGAAATTCGCTCTAAACATCTTGGAAAAATGCAACAGAACAAATTTTTTGTTTTTTCGATAAATTTCAAAATGGCGGATTATAAAAATTTGAGTAGAGCTTGAGGAGCCTCAAATTCGTAAAAATTTAATTAATATGTACTCATATGATTATTGGGGATAAAACGTATACAATATCCCCAAATCACTTCTATACGTGATGTTGGAGGGGAGAAACATGTGGTAAAGTACATGAGAGATCGAAAATTTTTTATTGCGGTGTAATCTCTCCATTTTACTTTTCAAAAACTCGAAATCTACTTATATAACAATTAATTCTCGCATCTTTTATAATTTTTTTTGAAAGGTTAACCGGTAGTATCTCCGGTAGTTTTTGAAAATTACGGTTATTCTCCGGTTTTTTTTTTCGGTTATTTTGTTCCTCCGGTAGTTGAAACTGCCGGTTATCCACACCACTAGTAATATCTAATATGGTAAAATGAGCTTATATCATTTACCTATTCTGATTTTAGCTATCCAAATATTAAGAAGGGAGTTTTAGCTAACAACAACATTTAGAGGGGAAATTACTGCAGGAAATTTCACGAATCTTTATGCCTCTTCACCAAATTGATCTGCAAACGTCAAACTTACTTCGTGCGTAGGTTAGTTGATAAGGTGTTGGTTGATGATTAGAATATGAAGTCTACAATTTGGGTCAAAATGGACCAAAATGGTGGTTCATACAGATTTGAAGATAATTTGAAGAGCCTCAAGTATAGTTATAATTTGAGAAATGTGCGTTCATATCATTATTGCGTAGCCAGAAATACTATTTTTGTTCCAAATTCAACTTCTCAAGTGGTATTGGAAGGGATAGGTTGGGGTTTTTAGACTTCGTTTTCAGCGTCATTTGTAGACATGAAGAGGTTAACAATGTTATTTGTAAACCTGAACAAGTCCCAGTTGAAAACTCCGTTCCAAAATGCAGCATCGCTACTTACCTTTTTTTATTTGTATTATATTTGTTTTCATAATCAAATGCTCAATCATTTTTTTTCTATTTTGTTAATTTATCAGAAAAAGATCCCTACAATTTATTCTGGCCAACCGAACTGTACCAGAACCCAGAAAAGATTTAAATACAGTAGAACCTCGATTATTTGACTACCAGATTTTTCTTCTTATTATTTGACACCTCGATTATATAACGAATTTCGCATTATTTGATGCATGACGTAACATTAACATTAAAATGAATCATCAGATTTAACCATCAGAAAAAAAATTTGTTTCACCAAATAAGTACAATTTAAAAAAAAAAAAATCATGTATTTTTAAGCGTTTTACC